>PPHD01001848.1:0-39605 GCA_002909625.1 Bambusicola thoracicus
TTATGTTTTTGCATTTTACTGAACTGGATCATTAGTTTTTATTAAAATACGACAGTGCTGCTAAGTACACTACTAACTAGCTTTTACCAGAGAAGTGTAAGAGACAAAAGACCATAAAGTTATCTTGCTCAGTGTGACCTGGCTATACATCATCAGTTCTGATGATCTGACTTGGCTTTATGCACTATATAGGTGGAGAAAGGGAGCAAGACATCACATCCAAGCAAGCTAAGAAAAAACAATGACAACTATCTGGATGCAGCAAGAAAGCAACTGAAAAGGCAAGTGTAGGAACTCCCTTAATTTGGTACAGAGAGGGGATAAGAAAGAGAACTTTTTTTGATATTGCTTTGCATTCTTTTATCATAAGTATAGATTCAGTTTTAATTAGCAAATATGATTCAGAAAAATGCTTATGCCATCAACAAATGGCTCTTTCATGTTGCTGGTACTCAGAACTTTAACAGGTGGTTAACTAACTCATTATTTCATGCAAGCTTTTTACCTACCTTTGTTTCTGAAGGCAGAAAAAATTCTTTATTGTTACATGGGGCTTTTTTGGTAATACAGCAGCTGCTGCTTATGCTAATTCTTGCTTACTTGCAAATAGACCTATGTTTATTTTGTGCCATGCCAGCTGTCAACAAAGACACTTGAAGAATAATTTCCATACACAGAAGAAAGGCTCTGCTCCCTTTCCTGTTGCTCATTTCTTTCCTCTGCATTTCAGACCCAAAGCGTGTTCAACTGGAAATGTGTCTAATGGTAAGTTAAGAGATGAGCTGAACCTGAAACGCCCGATGGTCCCATGGGTATCCATCAATTACCATGCACATCTGCATGGGGCACTCTGAACTCCTACCGTCTCTGTGGTTATTTGGAACTTGTTCTCCCGAACACATTGCTCTCCCAAACACTGCTAAGGACACGGTAGCAGCTGCTTCCTCAAATGGGAATGTCCCAGTGTTGCAAGGTAACAGATTTGCAAGTGTTGGTGCTTACCTGAGATAAGTCACTCTACACAGCCCTATAATAAGAACGTGTAAGTGCAGCCTTGCTGAACAGAGCATGTCACAGAGAGGGCTGGCAGGCTTGAGACCTGCCTGATTTTATCACCAGCAAGCTGCTCCTATAAACAACTTACTTTATTCATCACTTATACCTTGATAATAAATTAATCTTGGGGGAACTCAGACTGAATACCTTCTTCAAGCATTTAAATTGGAGACCTCTCAGCAACTGAATATGATCTCAAACAATGTTTCCCTAGGCTGATGCCGTAGCATTGTTTTCCCAAAGCTTCTGGATTGCTTCTGTTTTCTTCTGAGATTCACAGTGAATAGTACCTCACATCTTAGCACAGTGCATTAGAATTTAATAGCAATTAGTACTTTTAGTATTAAGACCATCAGGACCAAGCAGGACAAAACACTTTTAAAATCAAGTATTCAGGCACACTTAGAACTCCTGTATCCCCTTTGGGTTCTATAGGCCTAGAGGAAAAGAGTGAAAAGCTCTACTTGCTTCTCCCAAAGAAACATGTGGAGATGAAGCAGATGAGGTACTGATTTACTGCTTATGGTTGATACTGCCCCCCCCTGCATATCGTGGCTCTGCTGAGGAAAGGGCAACAGCTGCAGGGTTGTGAGGTGAGGGGAAACAGGCAGGGAGCCCTTTCTCCTACCTTAAGTGGAAAGTCTGTGGCAACCAGGAACTCAGCTGATACCACTGAAGTCTGAGTTGGCTGCAATAATCATCAAACCATCTCACATTGTTTTCTTATGTGCCATAGAGGAACAGAAAACTGGCAACTTTGGCAATTTCATTGTTTTTGAATAGAATCATAGCAACTGCTTGTAGCCAAATGACATGAGAGTATGTTGTCACCACCACATCTCACTCAGGAAGAGCTGCCTGAAATCTGCATTCACTCCTTGCCAAGGCTTTGCTGGCCATGGATAGCTAAATATATAAATCCAAGCAGGCAGAAGAACATGCCAGCACAAGTTGGTGATTTCTTCTTTTTCTGCTACAATTACTTCCCAGCCAGCAGACATGAAGAGCATCGCTGAATCTATTCTCACTCAGTGCACTCCATATGTTCCCGAGGAATCAATCAAAGATGATGCCAACAGAAATATAGTTACACTTCTGTGATATGTCTTATCCTATGTTGAAAGCCTAACATCATGGTGCAGTTTGAAGGATGTGCCCCTATAGTGCAAGAAATCCCCTTACAAGTAGTTACCTAACAAGAAGGAGTTTAACTTCACTTTTCCCATTTTTTCTGAGCTTCAGCTTAAGAGTAAGCCATGTTTATCACAACGTTTTACTGTTCATACAGAGTGTAGCTTGAAGAAACCACTGTATGAAAGTTATATAACATTGCTACAGAAATCAAAAGCATAATGTAGTGTGAATCAGTGACAGGAACTGAACATTACTAGGTCTTTTCTTAACAGTTGCTATCAGCTGAAACTTCTACATGAGATATACTTTTAGTCAGGGAAATGGAGGTTCCTAAAAGAGAAAGGATCTGTGCACATTCCACCCATCCCCACTGCTGGGGAGAAACACATCTTCCTACCCGTGGCTTTGTATGCTGGCTGGCTCTCAACCTGGTTAAGAAGAAAGGAAGGAATAAAGAGTTGGTATGAAATGGGGACTTGAAAAAGAGGCATGCCACAGTAGAAGTAATGCTGGCACATGGAAATTTGTGTGCAACTCTGTGTCATGACTTTCTGTCAGACCAGGCCTATTTCCCAAGCTGAGTCCTACTAGTGACAAGTGCAGGTCAGTGAGAACAAAGCAAACTGCCAGAGTGGGAAGACGGTACAAGATGTACTCCCAGCTGGACAGACCTACATTAAATCCCCATTTCAGAGAGGCTCTGGTGTGCCTTGTACCGAATGGCTTCCACTGGGTGGGAGGCTCTGCAGCCTGATGCTTCTTCAGACCCAGCAGTACAAACCTCTCTGCTTGAGGCCAGCAGCTGGCAGGTACTCTTTGAAGCCACCAGAAGTATGTCAAGAATTACAAGCTATCAGCACATACGTATCCAGGCTTCAGATCTGAACACTATTTCTGGGGAAATGTTCTGAATTTCCATGCAGTTGGCAAGAGAGAGAAAAGTGGGTGGAGGAGGGAGAGGGAGTGCAGTAAAGCAGAAAGGCTCTGTGAAAATTGCCTCACCCCGTCTCAGAGAGTGGCTGATATGTTGTCAAGGGGTAAACGGGAATACCAGCTTTCAGTTCAAATGTCTTCAAGCGTTTTTCTTTAATAACTTGTCATTTCTTGTTGAAAAGAACTCCTGCGGCAATGATTTGTGATGGTAATTCTAACAGCAAAAAACACCACTGGAATTACGAAAAACAAAATCCTGCTGTGCTACCAGGTCACAGTATCCGTGTCAGCTGAGAGGAAAAGCTAGCAGAACCCAATGAGAAGCAGCTTCTGTCTGTCTGTGAGGCTGTCTGCAATGGAGCAGCTCTCAGCTGAGGGGCAACTGACTGCAAAGAGAGATCAAAAGAGCAACGCACAGAGGCTGGTGTATGAGTGGCTGTGGCACAGAGATGCTGCTGGGTGTTCACGTCCCTGCCATACATCAGGATTTGTGCAACCTCATGCACTCTGAGGAGGGCCTAGGCAGGGGAACTGGCCACAGTCAGGAAAGATAAGTATGTATGTTTAACCTCTGCAGGTTTAAAGTGCTCAGCATGCTAACTAGCAATGAAATTAGTCAAAGCTGCCACTAAAATCTGAGTTTGTGGTGTCAAGACCTTGCTATCCAGCATGTAGAAGTTTGCAGCTTGTAAGAGCCCAAAGTTTGCTCAGTTATTTAAACCAACATCTATATTTGCATGCAATACTTGGTCTATACGTATAATTACAGCGACGATCAGTTTTGGCCTATGTTGCTTGCATACATCTGTGTGCCCATGGTCTGAGGAAAAGGAAGTGCATGATGGCTGAAGGAGACCTGACAAGTATTCCATATTTTATTGCAAAACAGTAAATAATTTCAAAGAAAATAATTAATGAAAGATGCATTTTTTTTCCTGACTCCTTCCCTGAGAAACTACCAAAACTAATTCTGTGAGAATAAAAGCTCTGGCTTAAGAAATAGATACGATGATACCCTATGGACAGTCTATGGAAAGAGTTCCCATATGCTATTAACTATATGCACTGCCAGTAAATGAAGTCATAAATAGGTTATCATGAATATAAACGAACATCCAAAGTCTCCCACAGCAAGAAAGTAGTAACAATGAAAATACTAAAGAAACACTGCATTTTTACCAGAGTTATTCCTAACACATTGTTTTGCAGAGTGAAAATAAATGCATCAGGACAGAAAAGGTCTGAAACTTCTGCTGAAAGTTATCTATTTGTTAAAAATTGGTGTAGTGGTAAAGTAAGCTTCAGATTTCTTGCACAAGTTGTTTACATAGATTCTGCATACAGCAATTTTATACAGATTGGCGCTGTAGGTGGGCAGATAACTGTGGAAGCATCCAAATAGATCCAGTATCTTGAGGAAAATCTCAGAAGGGCTCACAGATAGCAATTGACAGTATTGAAAATATAGAAGCCAAACTGCACATTTCTAAATTATATAACCGGCATTTCTTTCACCTACAGTCATCAAACTCAATTAAATTTAAAGACCTGTGAGTCTTCCTTTAAATGCTCCATCTAGTGACTGGTTTTGGCCAAGAATAAATGTATGGGAAAAATAAAATCCATGTATCTCATAGCAATTTCACAGTACTATTTTGAAGAGTCCAGCCTTAGCCATTGCTGAGCAGTGCGTTGGTCTGACACACTGCTTTGATTCACCACAGTCCCCCTTAAAGAATTTGAAGCTAAGTGAATCCAACAATGGGTGGAAGCAAAATATAAAGAATTAAGAGATCTTCATTATGGAATACTGTGAGTCAAAGGACGGGAGCTGATGGGAAACTGGCATTACAAACACAGAGATATTTAAAACTTTTAATCTCCATATGAAATCCATTGAGAAACATACATACTTTAGTAGATGAGGGCCCTGTTCCTTCCTTACTGCACACAGCCTGCCTAGCAATGCATTTTGATTCAGCTTGTGGCTGAGACACTGGCTGAATTTTACAGTGTGCCAAGTGATGTATGTATGTATCTGGAGACAGAATTGAGCCCTGAGAATGTGGTTACACAATATGACAAGAAGGAGAAAACACTGTGGAGCTGTGAACTCCTCTTTGTTGGTGGCGTCTAGAGGTGGGATCAGAATAGAAGCTTCAGGCAGAACATCTGTAATGTGGACAGACAGATGCAGCTGCAATTCTGCACTTCAGGTTTTCCAGAAATTAAAATATTTTCATGGTATCTCCTTCCCTCTTGTGATAAAAAAGAGGTAATCCTCCCTTAAAGCATTTCACTCTTCTGTTTTACTGTAAATGGGGAGGTGGGTGAGATTTATTTGTTAAACATTGCCATAAATATTTAGCAGAGCAAGGCTGGGTGGAGAAGAGGACATCTAAACAGATTGCTAGTGAGCTAACCTTGGAGATTTTCCAGATTTCTCTCTTTTCTTCCAATTTTTTTTTTTTTTTTCCTTTATAGAGAAACTAAATAAACATTTGAAAGGAAGTGCATGACTGGAACAACCCCTCCAATAAATAATTCAAAAGAGAATTAATAGGATTCAAGACAGTGGTTTCTGATTATCAGCATGGCTGCTACTTTATATTTTTTTTACAGTAGCAACCAGCTGGTACAGTGCATAATGCTAATCAGTTGGTGTCTTTCACGTTTTTGAAACTCCTTGGAAACACATCCCCATCAAGCTGCTTTGAAGTTCAATTTTAATTTAGATGCAAACTATCCCAAAAGTACTGATAGTCTAAAAAGCGCCTCTGGCAGTCTATAATTATAATGCAATAGAGCTGTCAGATTTGATTAAAATGCTGTTTCAGTCACTCTGTCCATGCAGCACCGTTTAGCCTCACGTGATCATTTAAACATTCCTCCCCATCACTCAACACTTACCAACAGTTGGCTATGTAATAGATAGGGCTTTATTTACTTGTTGGTTTTCAATCATCCAAATCCTCCAGACCATTGGAATGATAAAGTTATGCGGAAAAGCATTCTCCAATCTCCTTATCATATGGATATTCCCTATGCAGCATTTCATCTGCAAGAGATCCACGGCATAAGGCTTAAAACAATCTACTAGTATTATGGCTTAATAAAAGAGCAATATTGTATTACAAAGCAGGGTTTTGATGAATATCACTATCGCTGGAAAGATCCGTTCTGATCCAAATAAATAACATTTGGAGGATAAAAATAATGCTCTCGAGATTTTCTGTGCTTTTGAATCCATCATTCATCCAGTACGAAAGTGCAGTGTATTCAGCTGACTTCAGTGGGTTACTCTAGACAGGTACCTGCATCAAGCTCTTTAATTAGTGTTTGAAGTTCTTGTTACTTCCAATATATATAGGAATAGTGAAAGCAGAGATTGACTGTGGGTAATGCAGACAGTTTAAACATTCACACTGACTTCAGATACTCAAAATAATTCTGAAAAACAACTCTTGGACCAATGCTCCAACCCCTTAACCTTGATCTCTAGGCTATTGGAAGGACACCTGGGAGATGGAATGTCTTGAGAGAGAACTTATACTAAGAGTATCTGAAGAAAAATCTCTCACCCAACAAGAATGGCAACACCAAAAGTAAGGGATACTAATTCTGTGGAGTTCCATTTGGGAATGCTCTTCCTCAGGCCCATGGCCTGCAGGCTGCCTCCACACCCTTGCTGTATATTCATGCTCTTCACTTACCATTGGAATCATGTATCTGAAACAGACACTGTGTCTGTATTGTCTGAAAAGGAGGCTTTTAAAATCTTGGGGTATGCATTTTGTTCAGCCCCACTGTCTGTTATTTAAAGAGATTAGGAAAATCTGGCAGTGGCTGGGGCTTGGCAACACTGGCTAAATGTTGCCCTTTCTGACCCTGCCTCTTCTAGATGCTTTTCAGAAGCTAAGGCAGAAAAAAATCAATTCTGAGGGAATCCCACAGAGTGCCTAAGTTCTTCCTATACAGGTTTTTCCTCCTTCCCACCCACAAAATAATATCTTATTATAGAATAAAGCTCTTATTCCTAATCAGATCTGAAGGTCACAGCAGAAATCCTGTTGATTCTAGTACCAGAAAAAGTTTAACTTTTCATCCCTTTTACTGTGTGCCTCAAGCATACCAATAGTCTTTTGGGTCTGCTCAGGGTCATGCTGAAAAATAAGCCTATTAATGCAGCAGGCTATCAAAATATTTGAAGAGCTAATTCAACACAGTTTATATCTCTTGCATAGACTTCATTGGAGCCAGCATTCTTCACTCTGTATGCAGTCACTCTGAATAACAGTCAAGGCACATTACTCACCCATAAAAGAACTGCAAGCAGAGATGAATCTCATCCTTTCTTCTTTCAGGTGGCTAGGAAGCCACCAGCTTCCCATTTTAAGCCTAACTACTAAAGCCAGCTTAATGAGGCTCAGGGAAGATCACCTTGAATGTTAGCCAACAGCCCATTGTCACAAGAAAATTTCTTGCGTCAAAACCTGTATAACCCTTGAATAAATCTCTTTGATTTTGCTTACACTGGGGCTGTGCTCATTCTTGCTCCTTCAGCTGTCACGGTGGGAGGTGTGAAAGTGTGTGGGATGCTTATGGTGTGAAAGATAAGGGTATCGTATTAAAATCTTGGTTGTAATCATTAATTTAGGAAGAGATATATAGTGAGTAGTGAAGAACGAAGGGTTTGGAGACAGATTCTTTCATTCATTTTTAAGTTTCTAACAGAGGCAGACAACATCAAATAAAAAGCTCTGCACATGTGCATGGACACGGCTCTCAGCTTGCTGCTTGCTCATGAAACATTCCCACATTAGGGCTTCATTTTACCTGGGGGGGATCACATGCATGCATAAATATGCATCTTTTCATGCTACCTCCAATTTGAGAGAGTTAATTCTGAGAAGAATTTAAGAAGAAATGAAAATAGCTTAATTTCAAGAAAGCATATTTTCATGCAGCCACCGCATGTATTCCCATTCCTCTTCCCATAACAGCGAAGGCATATACTGGAATCTGAACTCTTGAAAAAATAATGCAAATTCTGACCTCAAAATGGCCCAGAAATAATCCTGAAGGTTTCAGTATGATTGGGTAAGTAGATCTTCAGCACTTTCTGCCTGTGCTAAACCAGACATCTATTTCTAATAACTTCTTACCTCTCATTTACCTATAAACCAATCATTATAATTAGGTGATGGGGGAGGGGTGTTTCTTTGACCATTGCTTAATATGTGGAACAAAAAAAATCTGATCACTACTTTGAATCCTCTCATCTGGTTGTTGCACTTGCCTGCTGTCCTTTTTTTGTGCAGAAACTGTTTCAGGCAGGGAAGACTCAATTTTGTTGCACATTTGCACAGCACTTATCACGCTGGGGTTCATATATAACGAGAATAAACTTTCTGGTTTTGTTATATTAACTGGTCTTCATATGAAAATCAGGTCATTAAAGGAACACACAACTGAAAAGCATTTTGCATCAGAAAAAAAATGTTTTTTTTTTCTTTTTCTTAACAAATCATGATGTTTTCTCATTTCTCCCATGGATTAAGATTGTACCGTCAAGAGAAAACATCTGTCCAGATGGTGAGGAAGGAGAGAAAGCCATATGTATGCCTGAACGAACTGCTGCTTAGGAATAAGGAAAGAAAAACCCAGAGCACTGTCTTGGGATTTAGTTCTCTGGAGGGGAAAAAAAGAAAAACTCACTGCAATCTGTTCATGTACAAGAGATGGACAGAGGAAAAGGCAGGAGGGCATCGCGGTAGGAACATCTGCAGAAGTAATCCTTTTGAATAACAAGTAGCACATTCTGGTTTAGGACAAACATCTGTGCAATATGCAATAGAAACATCCACACAGGCGTAAGCAACCCTCCTTCCTCAAATACAGCCATAGGAAGGGGGTGGGAAGGACATGTGACAGACTGAAAGCGGATGAGGGACAGGTACTCCATTAAATAGCACAACATCCATTTCCCATTTTTTCCTATGTGCTCAGTCTGAAGGTAGTGTTAATAGAGGAAGCTGTAGGCAGGCAAATTACCTGTCATGCTAGAGACTCCTAATGAAGAAAGATTCAAAAAGCATGGGAAAGTGTAGCCAGTAAAACATCTCCAAATGCAAAATGGATGGACACTCTTGGCAGAGGTGGGTAGCTCTTTTTTTCAGAGTGGACAAAGAAGACTTGGAAGAGCTGATGGAATATATACGTCTGGTTGGTTAATATTCCCACATAATTCAGTTACTCTGCTCCTAGGGTTACAGAATGTGATATTCTCTGAGAAGTGGCAACTAGGATTACTTGCAGTAGGCGTATGCTGGAATGGAGCTTTATTGCTGGGCTACAGTTCTGGAGACCTTGTTTTGATTATGCAGATCAGTTGGACTCCCACGTCACTCTGGAAGCTGTGTGTTTGTCTGAGTTGTCTGGGCTGCCTCCACAGGATGATAAATCACCCCCTAGAAGTTTCCTTCTCTCTATTGCATGCAGGGGAAGTTCACCTTATTTAGCCCAGAAATCTACTTTTCATGTCATATATCTAAAGTTATGTGAGATAAACCTCACCATTTTTCTACCTATTTTTTCCAAATATCTGACAGCAAACTGAGAGTAACACTTCCAGCCACACTATTGCACGATGAAGACATCATCCATTACTGTTTCACAGGCAATTGTAATAACAACAGCACTGTAAGAATACAAACAGATAATAAAAGCCAGAGGGATTTTTTTTGTTGGAGGTGTTGTGTTTTTGTTTGTGTGGTTGGTGGGTTTTTTTTGTTTTCTTTTATTTCAGTAAGAAGCTTTAGCTTTCAGCACTAGTTTCATTTTTCATATCTAGAAGAAATTAAAGGCCCACTGTGGAGTTCTAAAAGGAGTTCTATAGGATATCAAAGGCAGTCGTACAAAGCAATTTTTTTATTTGGATGAAGGAGTTTGGATGTTTTTGAAAAAATAAAGGAAGAGGATTTGGGTTTGCATTCTAATAGTCTCATTTCTGTGATGTTTGACAAGAGTAGCACCAAAACACTCTTATCAGTCATTCTCCATTTCTATACTGGGCAGATGAAAACTTGGCAACTTCGGACGCTGTACATCAGAGCTGACTGGATGGAGCACTTATAAATGGAAGAATGTAATGTCTGAAAACACAGATTTGACAGAACTGAAGTGCTTCAGACACAGATATCAATCTCTTTATAACTGGGTATAAAAAACATGGGTTGAATATGGTCCAAATGTTTGTTTGTCTTGAAGTATGAATTAAATGTTTTAGGTAGCTATGACTTTTAGATTATATGCTGAATTATACCTGTCAAAAAGATACATGAAATATGTCAGAAAGAACAAAATAACATTTCGGCAAAGTTAATTGTAAAAGGATCTCTGAGGCTTTCAAAAAATCTAGGCATTTTTTTTCAATCTGAAACAAACTCAGACTAGTAGATGATACTTCCTCAAGGAGCACAAATGCTATTTCAGAGCCAGCTTAATGCAAAGTATCCACACAACCATACAACCTGCTGTTATCAATTAATTGTAGAAGGGTCACATCTTGAAGGCTTATCAGAGGGAAAACGTTTCACATTTCAGGGGATCATTTCCTTTGCTCTCCAGCTGACTCGATATTTTGTTGCACTGTGAGGAAGAGCAAGGCGCAGGACAAGGAAGCCATGGGAAGACAGTGATGATGTGAAGGTGTTTAAGCTTTTGAACTACTCAGATTTCTAAGGAATTGTTTCACTAATAAAAATTACTATAGTATTACACAAGCAACTCTTAGTGCTATATTTCCACCTTAAATCCATCACGTCTCAGGAGGTTTTGGCCACCAAGTGCTACTTTGATTTAAAATGTATGCAGGAGAGATTGAAATGAGTAGAGTATATTATCTCTGCATGCATTAGTCACTGATGAATGTATTAATTGCACATGGAAACCAATGCAAAGCAGTGTAGGTTTCAGCCAAGCCACAGAATTAAATACAGGGCCCATCAAATCTGATAATCCCTCATTGAATCAAGTGCATTGCCAAGGTCAGCAAAAATAAGCAGCCTGTGAAATATAACAGAGAGCAGTAAATCACATGCACAGCTGTGTTGCTGGATGTGTGCATTACACTACATGTACTTCATAGCACTTGCCATTAAACATATCCCCAGCTACTCTACTGTCATAAATAAGATGTTTTCCATTAGAAATAGGCAATTTAGAGCAGGGAAGGAATGCTGCTATGGGACTAAAGGAATTAAGGCACAGTTCTCAGCTTAGTTTCCGAATTTCTGCAAATTATCTCATTTTTCTCTACTTTGGTTCCATATTTGTTGGATCAAAGTATTTATTACCTCCATGGAGCTATTCCACTTGGAAAGTTCTTTTCATTCTGTTTCAGGAACTGAATGACATATGTCACCAAAAAGGGCTCTTTCAATAATGCAACTGTCACTACAGATTGTCAGTGATTAATACTGAGTAAAGATTTTGAACATAAAACTTTGGATAGATAGTGATTTCTTATTAAGGAAAATATCAAAGTGGTCAAATTGAGCATCACTCACACATTTCAATGCAATGCTGCAGTTAGGCACTGATGGACACTGATGGTGCTGTCTGGCTGCTCCCTACACCAGTTAATATTCTCCCTCTCTGCTGGTCTGCTATTTATTGCAACTTCCTTGCTCTTCTCTTGTAGCTATTACCTTTGTAACTTGAGATCACTAGCAAGGCTGAAATTACAAAACTACACATATCACGGAGTGAAAAGGATATTTGCAGACAACTTACTGCATGCTCATCAGTACTTGCTGCTCCTTTTCCTCACCCTTTACCCATTCTGTCTCTTTGGATTTGTAAGGTCTTTGGGTCTGGGATTGATTTTTGCTCTCTAGCAGAAGGGGGTCAGGGGGAAAAGACCTGTTGTTTACAAGCCCTTAGTCATTTCCACATTAATGTGATACCAGGAGTCATAGGTACCAGATTATCAAGTCCATGCCATACCTAAAACAGTGCACAAATCTCTTATTTTTTAAAACAATGCACAGTTTTTCCCTTGGTAATTCCGTCTGCTGCATTCTCAAGAGTTCCTTTGATTTATTAGCCCACTGCGTTATTAAAATAATGAATTATATGTGGGCACGTTGCATTTAACATAATATACACGGGGGCAAGTACATCTGCTAGCTATTAATCAAATATTCACTAATAAAGGTTGATTAACAGCATTTCACATATTAACAACAATGAAAAGCATAATAAAACTCCACTGAAATTAAAAGATAATAAATTAATAAGATGCATTTATCTGAGCATCGGTTGGTGTGTGGGATAGAGAGAACTGCAGCTACACTTCTGTTCAGCACACAATGCCATTTACTTATTGAAACAAATATTTTTTCATATTTCACAAACACTTTCAGCTTCCAGAAAAAAAGGCCCCCAAGCTGCATACAGCCATGCACATCTTCAGTCTAGGTTTACACACAGTCTTTCTGTCTGCCAATCTACTGGCTGAAGAGTTCAAACCAACGGTGCTGTTGATGTGTAATATATGGCTTGACATTCACATGTCCCCAAGCCGGAGTTTGGTGTGACTTTGGGTAACACTCTGGAAGCTGCCCAGCCTTCAGCAGGTGCTACAGCGAGAGATTTGACAAAAAAGCACCAAAAATTAGAGGCCTTTAGAATGGATATTAAAAACCATCTTTCTGTTAGGAGTTGCAGTTACAAAATCCTATTCCTATATTTAATACCTTGAAAGAAGACTGGGAGCCTTTTTCTTTTTACAGAAGCTGAACTGATTGACACAGAGCTAAGCATCATTTCCTTAGATAGGCCCAGCTTCCAGCAGTGATAGCAGATTAATACTCTGGAGTTTGAGTACCCCACTAAATCCTATGGAAGCCAGAAAGAAACCCCCATGCTTACAGGCAGCAGGACTGGTCTCCCTTGTTAAGTATTCACAGTTTCTTTAACTGGAGTTAAGAGCAAACCACATTTTTTCCTAAATTGCCTTATTATTGATTTTCAGCAAAACAGTATCCCAGAAAGGAAATGTAGACTATGAATGAGAACTTAAACATGCAGCATATATTCTGTTGAACATGGTAGAAAAGTATAGTATGTTAATCAACCCAACTAAAACAATGCAAGCCAGAAAGTAAATAAACAGATGTGGGAGCTACAGCAGTTCAGAATCTAAGTTCAGGGAGAAGGAATTAGGGGTTAGACAAAATTACGGATCTACACAAAACATTACAAGAAAAATACTTGCATCTGGTGTAAATCAGCATTGATTCTGCTAATTTACTCCATTTGAGACTCTGCTCCCTATATCCTGATGTTTGTAGTCAGAAAAAAACCCAGATTTGTTCTCTATGGAAAATAAATCCAGATGAAAAAAACTTTCTCCCAATCACTTATCTCATTTGTAGAGCATTCTACAGAGAGTAAGTTACTTATCAATCTTTTTCATAGAACAAAGGTGGAGATAGAGAGCCTTACATCTCATCTGCTGTGAGTGGCACGGTGTGGCCAAGTAAGCAATTTATAAATAAATGTGCAATTAAAATGACCTTCAAAGTTTTGCAGTATAAAGAAGCACAAATGCGAGAGATTGAAATGATGAACAACATAGAAAAACATAAATTGAACGTCTCTTCCAAAGTCTTAACTAACTTCCAAGGACCCAGGTGGGTAGAAGACACATGATGTGTGCAAGTGGTTACACTGGGTATTCTTCCAGTGGTTGAGTCTCCTTTGCCCGTATTTACCTGAGTTACTGGGAACAAAAATCCACTGGAATGCAGGCTTCATGAGTTTGAATGAGGATGAAGCCAGACAAAAGCAAACATATCAACAGTGTGTTGGTTTGAACTCCTGTTTGCTTAGATGAGTACCTGCCCTGCTGCCCAGTTACCAATTTCACCCAGATGGTGATGGAGGCACAGAGTGAAAACAATACACTAAAATCTTTTCTGAGCTCCCATGTTTGAGAACCATTCAAGAGAATCTAGGTGCATTGAACTCTGAGGTTTTCTTTAGCTGTGATGAGAAACAGGTTTTCCCGGTTCTAGTTGGAGTTTATTTGAAATCAGATTTCAGAAGATAAAATTATGTGGAAACCTAGAGTTTTACAGCCAGTGTTGCTGCATTTTGCACAGTTGTTCTGTGAATCAAAAACTATAACACCTCTCCATTCTTCCTTTCTATCCACAAAATCTTGGATGAAATTAGAGATCAGTGAAATGTCCAAGCAAAGAAGATGCTGTAATCACACTGAGGGGTATTAATTGCAACACCTAATTGAATGTCAAAGCTGCAATGAAGCCAATGCCAGCTCCACCAGGAGACAAAAGAAAGAAGCAGCGCTTGCGTCAGCATGCTGGAGGTTACAAATATATCATACTTGGGGAACAAAGGTTAATGACTTACCTTTCTCGCTAGCAACTAAATTTTACTTTTTAATAATTGTGCTACATTTCTGCTTCAAATTTCTATACAGTGACCCAGCCTGGCCCTGCCTCTCTGCTGCACTGTCAGCGGGATTTTTGCACGCTGAACTGGATTAGGAACAACAGCAGCTGACAAAGAGCCTGCCAGAAGAAAGGGAGATTTGGTGGAGAGCGTTGTGAAATGAACAGTGGGGATCAGCAATTACAGAAATTGGTGCTGGCACTTAAAATACCTCCAGCAATGGCTTCTGCAAACCTCAGAAAACTGAGAAGCTCAGCACAAGATCCCAACCTCCATCTCTAAATCCCTCTCCTTACTTCCTCATCCCTTTTTCTTTCAAATTATCCAGCTGTTGTACATAAACACATGACAAAGTGTGCTCACGGGGTTGTAGAGTCATAGATACAAGCAAGAATGATCCAAGGGTTGGAACACCTCCTCTGCGAGGACAGGCTGAGAGCTAGGGCTCTGCAACCTGGAGAAGAGAAGGTTCCTGGGAAACCTGGTAGCTCTGAGCACCTGATCGAGCTGTAGGTGTCCCTTTTCATAGCAAGGGAGTTGGACCAGGTGGCCTTTAAAGGTCACTTCCAACTCAAATAATTCTATGATTCCAAAGTTTAGAACTGAGGTGAAAAAAACAACCAATCAGAGAGATGCCTTTAAGTGTTGCTAGTAGTTCCTTGATTATCAACAGAATCCTATAACTTCTATAGCCTACTGAGTCTTTGCAACATGTTCTCTGAAGTTGTTTAAGTAGCTCTCTATGTCTCAGTGGCTAGATATGATCACAGCACTCAAAATTTTTCCTGCCATGCATTATGCTCTGTCATCTATAGACTCATTTTTCCTACACCTGAAACACTGTCAGAAAGGTATGGTTCCTGATAGTCTCCAGAGCTAGTAAGCAGAACTCCTGCTAACAGCAAAATGAATTAAGATATTAAATCAGGAAATTTTGATATCTGATGCCAAGAGCTGTGGGTTAAAAACAACAAACACCTCAAAGGTGCTGGCATCCAGCTATGTGCTAAGGATCTGTTCAGCCTGAAACAGCAAAGAAAATCACTAGTTCCCAGAGCATCTGTCAAGCCATGATTCTATTGGGCCAATAGTGTGCCTGCTCTGTTTCAGGAACTGCAGCACCCTGGGGTCTCCAGAAAATGGAGACATCTTCCTCCACCACCAGCTCTACACTCTCCTTCCTCCTCCTCCTCATTCCCAGTGCCATGCTAATACCCTTCCTGCTCACTGCTGCTGCTCAGAGCTGTGGCTGCTGGAGAAAGGATTTGTGGTTCTGTTAAAGTAGTGACTCTCCACTGTTGAAGGGCCAGATGAGAAACGGACACAGGAGTGGCACAGTGTGAAGAATGGATGGTTTTGTGTGGAGCTCAGATGCAGCTCTCTGTGTTTGCAGGCTGCATAATATTCACTCAAACCAATGTTTTAACCAGAACAAGGGCAGCAAATAATTGATGCAGCACATCTATCCTTTGTTTCTGAATTGATAACAAAGATTATTAAATGTCTTTTAGACATCTTTTATTTGAAGTCTTTTTTGATTTAATTTAATAACCTCTGGTTTTGAGTTATCCAATCTCTTCACGCTACCAAGCACACTTTTTGTTTTCAAATAGTATATTTAATCTAAGCAAATATCCATATTCAGACTATATTGATTGGTGTTCATTACAAGCTATCATTAAAGATTTATGAGAGTATAGATGGGACACTAAACACATATGCATTACTCTGGAACACATTTTCAGACTGTTTTGTTATTATAAATTAGCACCACACTGTGCTGATGATGACAGATTATGTTATAAATTTAAAATAAAATTGGATCACAATTTTTGTTAGAAATTTTTTTGTAGCATGCATTGCTCTTTTTTTTTTTTTTTTGGTATTCTTAACATATAATTCTCTTTGTCAGCTCTATCTGCAACTTAGAAAAAAATAAGAGCAATTCTGCTTTCTGGAAATATACAACTGTCAGTGGCTGAGAGAATATTTTTGATCAAACACCTGCTATCTAAGCTGAAAGATTTTCTCTGAGTCAGACATACTATTATTCAATTATCGGACATGTCATGTCCTGGAATAAATAGAAAAAATACAGGAGTAGACTGCTAGCCACTACACTGAACATATAAGCAGCCATTTTGTTGGCTACAAGTCTTACTCTGCTACTCATTAGTACCCTATGTTAGCTGTGAATGGAAACTTTTCAAGCCATGTTCCAAACGCTCGATGACTGACATCTTTTACATCTTGGATTTAGTCAAAAACCTTGTGTTAGCATGTCTAAGAGCTGTCAGTACAGCAATGAGCTCTATGCATGACTGGGGCTGGGGAACACTGGGAAAAAAATGTCAAGGAAGGTGTAATGGGATGCCTTTTCAGCTGTAATTAATATGCCTAGCTCTGTTACGTGCTAGTGGTCTAGTCTGTCTGAAGCATGTCATGAGTTTCCAAGCTCTTACAACTCTATTGCCCCGAAGTTACGGATATAATAGCAGTTCTATGACCACGTCCATCATTTACACAAGGTGCATGATTAATTGTAAATCAAATTCTTGGCTATAAGTGGTTTCAAGCTTTAATTAAATAAAGACCCTACAATTGAAAAAAGCAGTTTTCCAACAACTCATCTTCACAATGCCCCTACACATTAAAGATGTCATAGCCTTATACTGGAGAAGCAGAACTGATGTGCAACTAAAAGGCTAGAGGTATACATAATTTTGTCTTGGAGTGCCAGACTGGGAGCCCAGACAGTCCTGTTGGGCACTGGAGTAGAACAGGCTCCTCCTTGGGCTGGGTGAGAGCCCTGTAATCAGGTGCTTGGCCTGCATTAGATTTGCCTTTCTTTTTCCTTTCACTTCTGAGTGAGGTACTCAAACTTCAGGGATCTCACACAAGATAAATAAACAACTTGCCCAGGGCTATACAGGAAGGCTGCAGAGAAGACCTGAACCCAAGCTGCTAAAATGTGACTACTGCCTACTGAATATAGCTGCCCTCCAGTTTCCCTTTGGAGTCTATGGCAAGAGAGAAGCAAGACATTTGCAGTGCACAGCACTGCCCTGATTTTAGAAACTATATGTATAACGCTGCTTGGTTTTGAGCACCATCTATTGGCATGTTAACTACCTACCCACCTATGGACAGATCAACCACTTCAGAGTATCCCATGACATATGCTAATATCAGAAAAGGAAACAAGAACTCCTCATGCTTGGTGTTGAGCCAAAATGAAACCACCCGTCCTCTTTGTCAGACTGAATTTACCATTACACTTTGTCACGTCTTGTAACAACATTGTTTTAACATACTCCCTTCAGCTGAGTTACTGCAGCACAGTAGCTATTTTGCAGTGACTGTCGAGCTCTTAATGTTATTTTCTGTGATTTGCACCTGGAACTGCTGTGTATCATCCCTTCAAAACAGGTAACTCAGATGTGTCAAGAACTGTGCATCAAGTTCATCCATAGCGTAACTCGGTGGGAATCCAATGAAATTTGTACCAGAGATGGATTTGGTCCACTATCTCTTGATTCTTGATATATTGGGATCAGAGCCTTGCCAGGTATCCCACTGTGTATGAAATGGTTGCATTTGTCAGTGTTCAGAAATCCAGTGAAATACTCCCCAGTGTTTCCTCCCTTCCAGAAAGAGAGAAAACATATTCAATAATAAAAGCCTAAACCAAATACAAGCAACTGCAAATGCAGAAAATGTGACTTTATCAACAGAAATTAATCAAAACCTGACAGATCATTTATGAGTGGATTACTTTGCTTATAATCGTTTTCTATTAATTTTTCCTTCTTGTATGTAAACAGACTGGGATGCTCCAAAGCCATGTCATGATATATATATATATTTTTTGCTTTCTAGGTGAGTTATAAAAGTGATCAGTATTATTCCCAGTGGGGTGCTAATCATTCATGAAATAGAGTGCAATGATGGATTGTCAGTAACGCATTTTCCAATATAAAGTTACATCTCCTATCAATAACACTGCAGTCATCAGCATAATTGGTTAGAATTACACAGTATTTATGAATCACTTCACTGAATGCCTGCTACCTCCCTGAAACTTCTGCTGTGAAAGGTAAATGACAGCCTCCCCACCCTGATTTTCAGTCACACTAAGGTCTGTTACTTTGCCTAATGTTGGCAAAGGTTACGTGGTTCTATTTCTGTAATAGTCTTCTCAAAGCTAGCAAAAACAACAACAACAACAACAAACAACAACAAAAAAAAAAAACCACAAAAAAACCCCACCAGCAACAGAGAAGGTCAACAGAATGGACTTCTGTTTCTATAACGAACCCGTACCTGCATCCACCCTCCTACTGCAGCACTCTGTTAGCACTCAGAGCGCCATAAACTATCATAACGACGATGCCAGCACATGCACAGCCAGAAGACATGGAGGTTAAAATGGTACCACGTGAAGTATGCCTTGGGTTGGGCATGTTTTTGAAGAACAGAGGGTTTAACACATCTGGTGTAAGATGTCTTCAAATCTTACTCTCAACATACATACAAGGAGACATATGGCAAAAGTATAATTTCTAAAGAAAAGAGAATTTTCTTGTTAGAATTCTTAGAAGAAAAATAACTTTTTAAAACCATATGTCTTCACTGTGTATATGTTGGACTTGGAAGTGTGTGGTAGCTCAGATGAGAAAAGGGCACATGTTAAAAGCTGTTCTCTTTTCTCTGTTCAAGAAAATTAGAAGAAATAAATAGCAGTTGCTCCAACAGGCACTGAAGTCAAAGTAATACCTAACATTGATTACAGTAGTAATCAAGTCAGAGCCACACTGTTCCTCAGTGTAATTATTTGCTTCCTTTTCTAAAATTAAGCAGAGTGGCTGACAGCATACTGTTGTGTGGTACTGCACACACTGTGCTATAAAGAGAGCATCAGTTATGCAAGTAAAAGAGATTCAGCAGAAACGAAGCATGACAAATTAAGAGAAACAACCAATGTAGGCATCATTATAAAAGTCATACCAATGATTTCAGCAACTTTAAAACACTCATGAAAATCGAGTATGTTGTAAATTAAACAAAAACTACAGATTTCCTAAAAAATTGCATTAAATGTTGTTTTGAGTGAACCTGTCATTCTTGGTGACATGACTATAATTTCTCAGATACTCTACATTTGCTTTTTATTATTCTACGGTGCACACAGTACAGTACTGTACAAAGGATACCTGCAATAATAGCTATTTGCTTCTATTAATACTTGAACAATTATTTAAAGAACCACACCTATCTAAATACAGCATTATTGGTTATTGTAATTAAATAGTCACTGAAATAATCAGCAATTCTTAATTACTTATATGTTTCTCTTATAAACTCTCCTCACAATGAACCTCTACACCTTAATTTTCATATAAAACATTGAAATTCCCCAGGAATTCCACATAAAACCAGCCATTTTTCCATTGTAAAAGTCAGAAAAAGACAAATTTCATTCAGACACGTGGCTCTGAAGTTTAAACGCTACCCTATAACATTTTTACTTAGATAGTGGCTAAGAAGCAATGCAGAAAAAGAACAAACATAAAGAAAAATGAAAGGTAGACATGAGTTTTGCCAAGCCCCACAAAACTGACTAGCTGTGCTGGGTTCTGAGGATGAGCAGCGCTAAACACAAGCACTCTTCATTCCTTCACTTGAAGCTGAATTTTTGAATGTCAAGTTGTGCCCAATGGAATAGCCCCCATTACTCCTTCTTGGCAACAATCAATTGGTAAGTCCTGCATATCTTCTCTTTTTTAATCTTATTTTCAGACTACTGGAGTGCTTTATTTAAGCTATAGCTTTTCCATTAATGAAATCAAAGGGCTTGGGTGCAAATGTTCCGCAGGCTTTTTACCACTAGGCAGGTTAAAGGAAGTAGTGAGAGGAAAATCAAATCGTGTAATGTCTGCAGGGGAAAAATAAGTGAGGAATAATTCAGGGAAGAGATTAGAAAGCGTATATATGGAAAGGGGAAATAAAGGATGTAATGTAAACTTTATTCTGGTTTCTGTTCACAGCTCCTAAGTAATTTCTCCTGCTTATGATCCGAATGATATTGCCTGTGCCCTTAAAAAGCAAATTACCATTTACCGGCTTCTTTCTGTGGTTGTAATCATTTATACCCCTTTCAAAACTGCTGCTGGGACTGTCAGTTAAACAACAAAAAATAGTAGTAAACCATTATCAATTTCTTTGTCATTTCCCACTGCCTGTTCTCAGTCCCCATCATCCAGGTTGAAAAGAAGCTCCTGGCACAAAGGTCTATCAAAACAACTTCAAATATCTGCAAAATATGAAGTCAGAAAAATCTGTTGGTTTTTTTTCCTATCATTTTTTATTAAAGATACTTAACGTGAACCCCCTGGAGCTCTCCTGGCAGCTGGCTGATGGATCTGCATACCTCACACCTGAGGGTAGGAAGGGAAGTGAATGTCACACTCTCACAAGCAGGGGACACAGAGGACTCCAAGCACCCACCTAGTGCTGAATGAAGTCTTTCTCCCTGTACTGCATAATGAATGCAGCAGGAGCCAATGCCTTGCAAACAGCAGTGAATGAGAGCCTAATAGATAACTCTAATTTTTCATGTCAGTCCCAGGTCACATTTGCTGCTGTTGTTTTGCAGAATCATAATAAACAGACACATTTAGGACAGCGTCCTTACCCCACACTGCTCAGAAATGTCTGGCAGCATCTGTAATTTACATCCAGGAAGCTGTCTACCAGAAAGAGAACTGCTGCAGTGAGACAAGAGGGGACATAGAGAGATGTTTCAGCTGAGGAATTTTTTAATTAATAGGTTGGTTTATACTTTCCCACAAGGTGACTTCTTTGCTTCCCTGTGACTTGTTGGTAGCCTGTATTGTTGCATCGGTCACATCCCTAATGCTGTTCTGATTTACTGTGTATATTAAAGCCAGAAACAAAGAGTTCTGCCACATCCTAATGTAGGCTTAATAATCCTTATTTACACCAAATGGGCACCAAAAGACTCTAACCATTCATATTTGTATAGAGCTCCAATATCATCAGGAGAAACACAGCAGAGAATATAATAATCAAAGAAATTACTATGTGCTACCATTCCAGTATGGGTTGCAATAAGAAATACACAGAGGGGTCTTCGCAAAGGCTAATTTTAGGCACAGAAGACTGGTCTCTGTAAGCACTTTCTGTAATCAATAGAAAGAGACAGGTACCTTCAGAGGGCAATTCAGAGCAGGAGCTAATTTAAGTGCTCTGAATTGCACTCTTGAAATCCCCATCTCTCAGTGTTTTATATATTGGAGCCTAGGGAGATATACCTCGAGTACTGACACAGAAAGAGCAGGAGACACTTAAATCTTCTGTGTTTTGTAAAAGAGTCGTGACACTTGTAAACTGGGGGCATATCAATGCTGCAAAATAAGACAAAGTGCAGAGAGGCCCAATTTAGCACTGACTTGGACTGGCAAGTCCACAGAACACAGCATCAAGCAGGCATAGAGGCAACAGAGCCCTGCTGGAATGGGTTCTGTCTTGCACCAGGCTTCGGGTCAGCAGCTCCACTGCTCTGGGTGCAGCCTGGCCCATGCAGGGCAACCCGCTGTGTGATGGAGCAGCAGAGAGATGAGCTAGGAGAATAGAAGTGCTGGGGATTCTCCTAGCATAACACAAGGGTGCTTTTGGAACAGATAAGCAAACAGGGAAAATAGGACACGTCAGATGCGTGCATTACGTGGGATGATACCTATTCATGTTTACTTTTAAACAAAAGATCTGCTGACAACTTTCAACAAACTTTTCTCACTCTTGATGCACAAAGCAAATACATATTCAGAAACATCGACAAAGTTCTGTGCAAATTCTATTCTTCTTTGGCAGAGATACTATTTCTGAACTGTGACAGGAATAGGGCTCCTGCATCTCCTCAGCAAGGACTATATTCATTTTTGCATTATCAGATATGAATCAAGGATTCAATTCCATCCAGCAGGTAAAGCAGCTGGAACAAGAGAATTTCCACTTCTGAACCCCAGACAGCCATCCTGCAGCCTGTCCTTCCAAGCCAGCCTCTTCCGTTTAGTTCATGTTTGTTACCTGCTCCCCAAGGGCAGCAAACAAAGCCACTCAGGAAGCTGTGTTCTTTCTGGACCCACACATTTCTTCTACGACAAGTAACTTACTTCATGGCCATATTGTTACCCGTTAGGAGGAGAACAGAGGGGAAAAGAAAGGAACAGTCTTTTCCCAGCATTTTTGCCTTTGCTTGTTCCTGATTTGCAACAAAGGGAACAAATGAGGAGCTATTCATACCTAGCAGATGATGGTTACTTGAGATATCTTCTTCCTAAAAACTCTCTTGAAGTTATTCATTACTTACCTGATGCTGGAATGAGCAGCAGGAAAGAAAAACAGGAGCAGAGTTACTTATAGCACTCAGAAAAAAAAACCATGAACAGAGAGGATGGAAAGGAAATCAATATGTGTGATTGCTCTTCTCCATCCACTGTAACGTGTTGGTGAGGGACATGATTCATCTCTGCTGGTGAAAATTGGATTATAAGTGTTGTTGAAGCAGAAAGGGAATTTTGAAAGGAAAATATGCTCCTGCATTCATGGCTGAGCAGTCTGCAGCGAGACTTTTAATTGGGTATATGACAAATCCTGTAATAGAAGAGCAGCCCTGGCTAGAACCCTAAGGAGCAGAAGTCAGCAGTTGTCCTGTTTCCCTGGCTTCAGACTCCAGACTTCCTTTATAGACAACTTTGCATTCCTCGGGCTTTCTGTATTGCTCCCCATGAATCCTGAGGTGGGAAAGGCACACTGCGCAGAGTGCAGAAGGAGCTCTGACACAGTGATACTCCTCTTATGGCTCCCACAGAACAGTAGAAGGCAGGTATTAATATAAATGTGTTCCATTTGCCTAGCTTGCTCCATTCAACTATGCTAAGCAGCTCTGGAAATACTTCAAAAGACAGGTTTACACTGTGCCTGAGAAGTAAGATGAAGCAGCAAGGGCAAGCCAAATGAGAAGGGTTCCTTAGCTGACCACAGTGATTGTAGCTTTTAATGATTTCAGTGCTTTTTTCTCATAGACACATAAATATAAATGACCATACACTGCAGAAGGATGGAAGTAACAGATTTAGTTATGTTGCTTGACTTATACTCTTCTTAGTTAAAGGTGAGAGCAGGCAAGCCAGGTTTTATTTAGATAATTAAGACCATAGATAGGAAAGAAATGTCAGAAAATCTATTTCTTGTTGCATTCAGAAAGAACAGTGACTACTGGTTAGACAATCAGGCAGTCTCATGAAAGGCAAGGTGAACATTTCACTGTGTTTCCTCTGTCATCTCAACCACTGAGGTACTGTACAATCTTAAGCAAGAAACTGCTTGTCCGGCTTGCCTCTCCCCAGGATGGAGTTCGACATCGCCCAGGTATATCATGGAAAGGAAACTGCACTGACGGCAGTTCCACTTCCAGCATTCGCAGAGGAGGTGTTTAAAAACCTCCCAAACGGCTCTTTTCAAGACTGCTGGAGAACTGCCTTTTGGCAATCCAGTGCAAACCAAGCAAAACCATAAGCCATTAAAAAATTAGAGTGTCAGCTTCTTCATCTCAGGCAGCAATTTTGTCTTGAAGCAGCTCCAGAGGGCAGGTAGGAGCCCATGGGACCCCTGGGCTGCCAGAATATGCCGGGCTGCTCCTTCCAAGGGGAAAGCAGCAGCTGCATTGTCCCTGTTGTCATGGAAGTTATTCCTACTCTGAAGTAGTCTAGACAAAAATAAATTTTCTGCAGCTCTACATAGTCGTAATAATCAATATTTAAAGGGTTGTGGAACGTTATAATGAAGGGGTTTGATTTCAGTCCCTGACAACTAGAGAGGTAACCTGATTTAATAAGGGAATGCAGCAGCAGCCATGCGTCTGAGCCATTGTGGCTAATTCTAAAGACCGCATAGTGATAAAGGAACAATAAGGACTGGAGACTAATAAAAACAAAATCAGTTAGGGCTTAATCATCAGCAGAAGGATAGGAATTGAGTGTTAGGAAACATCTTCTGTTTAGAGAGTTAAGCTGTTATGCAGACTGACGCATAATTTGCTGTCACTGTTTTATTGTCATGCAATATATATTGTAGAGTAATCATTTTAATCTGCATGCAGATTATTAATTAGTGAAATAATAATTTAGCTCTGAGTGAAAGCACAGGCAGGAAGAGGAAGCAGCTGGCTATTTCTCCAACCTTCTCTATTCAAAAGCTATTCCATAATGACCCAGCTGCTGTTCAGGGACACAAATATGACACAAATCTGATGCTAACTTTGTTGCAAAAAATTCTGTTATGAGTAAAGCTGCATTTACAGCATGTACTTACACGATCAGATACATATACATCACTGGTGTCAGGCTAATCAACTGTACTTTGCCATTAATTTTAGGACATCTACTGCTGAGAGGCGGCTTTCACTCACCAGCCCAACTTCTAACACAAAGTTAGGGGAGAGAGCAGTGCAGACAGACATCCCAGAGCCCATCCAAGCAGTGACAGAAAAAGGACAAGCAGGGCAGCACCTATTTCATGTGCCTGTGGGAACTGTACAGTATTTTACTGCCACAGTTACCTGCTGACTGGTGTTTGTCTTCTCTTGGGTCTAACTCTAAAGCGCTCCCTAGCTGTATCCTAGTTAACGTATTAGTGTATACACATACAGACAAAGGAGATGCCTTGTTATCTCTCTTGCATTCTTGATAATTCCAACAACACTCACCTTTGCTTCCATTTCTGTATATACCTCAGCCACTCCTGAGGGAAGAATTCAGGACGTGTAATACCCAGAGCACAATCGTGGCTCCTCTCTTTCCCTGATTTACATTAGAAAAGCTGTGATTCAAAGGGCTGTGGTGACATTTGGAAGATAGCATGGAAAATCCATCCGATGCTCTACCCCAACTGCATAGGAATCCGGCCATTTTTCTAACAATTACCTTCATGGAACAAGGGTAAAAGCAAAACCAGCGCATACAGGGCAATGTGCAACATCCACTACTTACAATTACTTCTTATTCAACTGTGCCAAACAAGTACGTATGTCCAGCGACAAAGGTGGGACTGCACAGCCAAACCTGCCCTCTCTTTCTCCACTGTGGCTTCCAGATTTCCCCCTGCAGTAAACCTGCAGTCTTGTTCAAATGAAGGCAGGCAGCTGTGGACAGCTGTAAGCAGCAAAATAATTATGGGATTTACTGACTTCGGTGAAAGCAAAAAGAAATGAAAACAGAATATGAATATATGTAGGAAAATCAATGCAAGATATGCAGTGGGGTTTAAAATGGCTTAAAGAAAGGATTTTGATAGCTTTCAGTGTCTTAGTAAGCTTTTGCTTTCACCTGATTCAATACTATGATTTATTTTGATGGGAAGAAACAAGTAATCCCAGGCCCTGTTGTGGTATCACAGTCTGGAATTTCTGAGGGATGTTTGACTTCAAGAAGCCACTCCGTTCATTGCTGAGAGCTGTGTCTGGCTGGCACTTAGTAATAAGACTTCTTTTAATCTACTTGTTCCAAAGAAGGTTTACTTTAAGAAAATAAAAATAAAATAAAAAAAGTTTCTTGAGACCTCCTAAATTGTACAGCCTGTGAATATGCCTTCCATCAAAGCTTTAGATTTTCTCCATCCGAGCAGGCTGTGATTATGAGGGCTCTACATATCTTTGAAAACTGCAGTGTACACCTACGCTCAGCCAGCACTTTTCTAATTATATCAGCAAGTCTTTGAAATATTGCTGGTTAAACTCTGTATAAACACCTCCAAATAGAGGTGATCGGGGATTGTACTCCACCCTCATTAGACAGCCTGCACAAAGCAGCCAAGTTTTGTCAGTCCAAAAATAAAAGCATTGCTTTGCTTGCTAAAGGGAGACTTATTAGCAGACTACAGAGCTCTCCCACTTCAGGGCAGTGCAGCAGCAATTGAGAGGGAGAACTGAAAGTTGTTAACAGCCAAAGTTTGGTTTTAACCTCTATGAAATACTAAGAGGGTCTCACACCACTGCCTGGAGTGTAAGTGTCCAGGAAACCAAACAGCTTGGAAGCTGCACTCCTTCATAGTAGGGCAGTCATTTGCATATTCAAGCCCTAAAATACCCATTCAAAGAACTGTCATTATTCAGTGCAAAGTCTTTTCTATTTTCAAGGAGCTAGTCTAAAAATAAAAGCAAGACCACAATAGACTATGTCCTATTCTTTCCAATATTCTCTAATTGATTAAAGTTTAATGAGTCTTAAGCTTTTCACATACTTACATATAGGTGGAAATTAACCCAGCATTTTCAGAGAATGCCACTTGATGAAACACATCTGTCTCTGAACACAATTATCAGAGCAGCTCACTTCTTAAAGACAGCATAGGTGGGCTCCTGAAGCATATCTTACATGGCTGCATTTTGCCCAGAAAAACACTCCATCACATCAGCAATGTGTGCCTGGGTGTGCCGAGCTGTGTCTGTGTGCAGACTGCCAATGAATATGGATCACACAAAGTGGAGCTCACTCTGATCCAATGCAGTCATGACCGTCTCTCTGCCAGTCTTCTGCTTGCTTTCCTCCAACATACAAATACATTCGTCACTTGGATTTATGCCTTTTCAGCTGGTTGCTCACCTTTCACAGTAAGATTATAACATGTCTTTTGAGTTCAGTGATATTCACTCTTTTATGGTTCATTGCCCCCCTAGGTGATACCGTCTGAGCCTTGATTGCCTGCTTCCAGTCAGCCCCGAGCATGGCAATTTCTGTGACACTGCCCCACGTCCCCAGTAATTGCAGTGGGCTGTGAGAGCACCCACTGCAATACAGCACGGCTTCGTAGCAATGTGCACCTTCCTTCCCCACAGGCTTCCACTTCTGAGCCTGACCTCAGCTGCCAGCCCTCTGCCTCCCTGCCACTCCTCCACGGGAAAGAACACAGGGATGACTGTGGCTGGCAGTGAGCTACCAGGAGTGGCATTTATGCACGTCGGGATGCCGCCCAGGATGTTGTATCTTGTGCTATCACACACACACAGTGAAACTCCCAGATACAAGCTCTTTATGAGAGCATAAGTTACTCTAAACCCACACATTTAAAATTTACAGATAACGCCGATCGCGTAACTGTCATACTCAGAAATTAGCAAAGCTCCATTAATGTTCCTCTAACTTATCAGGGGAGTAGATGGAATATTTGAACACGTCTGAAAATACGACAGCTAAGTGCAATAGATCACAGATGCACCTTTCTAAGCCATACATAAATTCCACCACTGTTTCAAACAAGAAGATAAATAAGCTACACCATCAGATTTTTTTCTGGCAATTCTCCTTACTGGGGATGATATGTAGAGAGAGCTTCTTCGCCTACAGAATTTTAAGAAGGGTTTCTGACAAAGGACCACATGGTGCAAATAGTCTTTATGCAGAGCTTCTAGTGGCTTCCTTCTAGTAGCTTCTTAGCACAGTGCTGCTGCACCGAGCTGCTCACACACTTTAGGAGCAGTGGCTTCAATGGGGTTAGGAATTAGCTCTCTGGGTGGGTTCAAAGTTGCCATTTGCTGCTGAAATGCATCCACACATAAGGAGGAACATCAACATACTCCTATAATTTAGGTTAAATCAGACCATACTTTCAGACATCCATGTATGCCTTTATTTGCAAACATGCATGACTCAAGGGATTATTTTCAGGGCATGGGTATATTGTTTACCTATGATGAGGGTGTCTGTGCAGATGAAAGTAGTGCTTTCACAAGGCATTTGAGAAAATGAAAATGAATGTGACTTGGAATCCTGCAGCATGGAGTCCCTGAAATTATCTACTCTCTGAATGAGCTGCATTTTTGCTTCTACTTAGGACAGAAAATGGCTACATAAAGAAGATTAATGATGTGAAAAGAATGTACCATAAGAGAGGAGTGTTGGTATATAAAAACGTGTTGAAAAGAAAGATAAAAATGCAGTCTGCTTATTAACCCAGAAAATAATCTTGGTCTGCTGACTGAACTAAATGTAGGTACAAGAGTTCCTCAATTAGATACCTTCTCATCTATCCAAATCTACGGAAAATCCTTCCAGCTGGGTCTTCAATGCACATTCATGAGCCCATCAGAGAGGTGTGGAGCCAAAATCTATATTTCTTTATTTTCCTGTAAAACAAAGGGAACCCACCTAGTGACACTTCTCATCAAGAGCTGCATGTAACTCGAGCACAGACAGCGAAAATGGGTTCAGAGAAGAAACAATAGTCCGCCATGCAAAAACATTTCTGTCTGACTTTAAATGTTCAGACCAAACCCTATTCCTTTGCTGACCCCTATTTGCTGCACTAGAATGCCTGCACTCTTCTCTGCTGCATGACAAAGCCCATCTCAGCGGCCCCACAGATTGCAAACCATAATCATCCTGAAACAGTGAGGGCTGGAAACATCTCCGGAAAGGGATGACTTGATATTCTCTCATTTCTTTCCCTCTGTATTTTCTATTCTTGCAGACAAATTCTCCTGTCCCTTTGTTTCACAATTTAGCGCATACAATAGCACATCGGCAATGTTGCTCTCCCAGGCAACTGTATTGTTGGGAGCCAGTAAGTTTCCCTCAAACTGCATGGACAGCTGTTCTGGAAACAGCAGAAAAAGAATTCTGCTTGGGAAGCTGAAAAGGTTTAAGCTGCTGAGAAAATGAGGACCCAAGCTGATATAGAGATTTAGGGGCTATTGTTTCTAATCTCTCATTCTCTCTCTCCACGAATGCTTCTTCCTACACGGAGTTGCCATAGTTTCAGATTTCTGTGGTTCCCTGGCTGCTGGTTACTAGGATGTTTTTATATGCCCTGATGATTTTATGATGCATACAGTGTATGAATTTCTTTTCACGCTGTATACAGGAATACACCTGACATACTAAAACAGCTGTAATTACTCTTCACTTTTGAAATCATCTCTTTTGGGGTTTTTTTCCAACTTGAAACCTTAAAAAAGGATTTCAAATTCTTCTTTGTTTAGTTCAACATCTGTTTTTCAAAAATCTATTTGAAGACTACAACTTAAAGAAAGAAGTAATTAGTTTTATATGATCATTCTCCAGTGCTGCATCCTAGAGGGAGCTCGCAGTTAGCTCTTAGTACGGACAGTTCTGTGCTGTCAGGAGGAAAACTGCTGCTGGCACCTCTGGAGCAAACTTCTTTTCCTGTGATTGATCCATACGATCTGCAGAGATGCTTAATTTTTGTTGTTTTCTTCGTTTTCCAGTACATAATAATCATGAAATTAAGAACAGATCTTGATGATTCATATGATTTTTAGCAATTAAACTTCCAGTTCTGAAAGCATTAAAACACAGGATTTGATAAGTCTTTCTAATCTCCTTTCCTTTTCAGCATCTTCCACAGTTGGATCATCATGCTTAATTGGGCTCTGTTAGGGTACGCTTGTTTTTCTCTCTCCTTTACCCAGATCTACATGGCTGCCTACAATAATCTTTGCCTCCTCACTGTATCCCTAATCAACTATTCTTTCCAAGTCCTTTTTTCCAGGTTGCCAGTCCTCCTTTCTTTGTGTCTGGCCTTGGCAAGATCTCTTTGCGCTTCTTTCCCAACAAGGCCAGGTTTTAGCTTTATCTCTGCCTCATTTATTTTGCAGCTGCTTTGTTCTCATGCCCAGGCTATTTAGTAACATGTCCCATGGAAATGTAAAAAATTCCCCCCAACAACCAAACATCTAGTCCCCTTAATGCATTTGCATCTGATGCCAATGCTGCTGCCTGAATCAGATTTCCAGATATTTTCACTAATCTCTTTCATCCCCTAAGAAAAAAAGCAAAACAAAACAATAAGTCGTGCCCTACAATAGTTTGGAATGGAAGCACTTGGCTCTGGAGAGCTGTATGGGATTACTGATGGTCGAGAGTGTGGCAGCAAGCAGCAACTGCTCTGTATGGAAGTAGGATGTGTTCTACTGAAAATCTTTATTTTCCACCTTGATTTTTTCTTTCTGTGGGTTAATATTATCCACCAGCCACTCTAGATGTAGAGCTATGCTATATGTTGATAAAAGATCTCAGGACAGCATTCTCATGAAAGTAGTCCTGCTATTTTAATGGATTGTTCCTGTATCCATTGGTCCATAATAGTTCATGCCATGAGCAGAAGCAGAGATTAGAGATAGGAAAATCTATCCTACTGGACTGCAACAAAATGCTCCTTTTTTGTTGTCACTGCTGCTTGTGATTGCAGTGTGAGCGAGTGAAATAATCAAATACCCAGAGGTGCATTTAAATATCCAGAGCAGAAACCTTTCTGCTTGACTGATACAACAGTTGTTGAAATGCATTAATATTGGTTTTATTTATCTATTGTTTTGGGGATTTGGGTTTCTTTTTTAAACTGGCTGCCTATAGGAACTGCTGATGCATTCCCAGGATATAACAGGCAGTAGCTGTTATTCTCTTAGGAAAGAAATAACTGGTTGGTCATTACTGTATGCACAATTTTATCGTCTCACACAAAGGATTTGTCACTAATAGAAAATGCTTAAGGTCCACTAACCAGTAGTATGAAGATAAATTACCTCTGCTTAGTATCAGTGTGAATGCCAGTCTTTCTACAGCCTGATGTCACAAGTTTACTCCTGAATTGTGTGATTGAGATCTGTAGAGTGAAGGAACCCACAGGATGGTAAAGGAAGGCATTGTATGTTTATAAAGACTGATTTTGCTCCAGAGATAAATCTGCGGTGCATCACTGCCTTATTATATCCTTTCCTTACAAATGGAAATTATTGAATTTCTTTTGCCTCATTTAATTCTTTTTAATCCTTTTTCTTTTTGCCTTCTGGTGATTGCTTTTGCTTACTAATTGTCCAAGGCTGACATCCAATGTACTCCAATGCTCACAAAGCTACATGTGCTTCCAAAAGACTGCTATCGAAGGAAACCTCAATTCTGGCAAAATGTTTTTCTTTTCTCCTCCTGTGATGCTGACAGGCCTGGGCCATTATCTTGGTTTGTTTTATTGGGAGCAAAAACTGATTTAAGATTTGCTTGCTTTGAACTATTTTGTAGAATTTCAAGACAGGCAGGTATAAATCCCAGTCTCAAACAAAATAACTTCCAACTGTCAACACTTAGACTTGGTATAAATCTAGAATTCTGTGGTCTGATCCCACACAGGGTACTCTGTTCCTGAATTTATGTTCATCCAGCCACAAGCAGTGCTGTATAAGACTACTTGTATGAACAGAGTCATTTGTGGGAATAAGTATTTCCAGCACTGTCCCCCTGTATTGCTGATTGAGCTGGTATTTCAGCTCAGGATGTTGTCCATCATGCATTAACCTCCTGCATAAGAAAAATAAAGCATGGCCACAGTGAATCCATTTCTTCTGAGCTATACCTCACTTCAGCCCAACAAAGCAACATGTTTAGGTGAATCGGGCTGAGAACTCAGTTTGATTGTGAATTTGATTATGAACCACAATGCCTAGATGTGCATTATAAACAAGAGTCGTAAAGGGGAGCCCACTTACGAAATACGTGGATTATCATCATTTTAAAGCCACAGCAGTGCACTATGCAGCAGATGGTGTCAAAGTCTGAGTGTGAGATAAAACATAGGAATATAAAAAATGCTATTAATGCAATTAATTAGTTTTGTTTCTTTGTGTGGTGTTTGAAAAAACAAGACAGGACATTAATATAAAAGACATCCTTGAGGAGACAAATTAATCAGCATTATGATACACCAAGTGATTAAGATAAAATACAGGGAGACATAATGAAAATGTCAGCATTAGTGAAGTTTAAATTTCTCACCTCGACACAAAATGTTATTACAAATGTTAAAGTACAAATTGTATCTTATTTCAAGGACTTGTCATCCAGAACTAAATCTTTCAAAAAGATTTGGCTTTCCACTCCCACTTGTCTTTTTTTCCTTTAAAAATTTTTCCTATGTTCAGAAATTAATAGTTTTCTTTTAAGAAACAGTAGACACTGGAAAAAACTAAACTAAACTAAACTAAACTAAACTAAACTAAACTAAACTAAACTAAAATAGATAAACTAATCTACATGCTTAGTCTGAGTGCTGTGGATGTAGATTTTCATTAGACCTCTAAGATGTTAATGATGTTCTCCCTCAAACAATACTGAACATTTGCCTGCTACTTAACTGGCAAAAACTGCAGTAGATTAAGCACCAGGCTACTTCTTGTGTTTGGCAAATTGCCCTGTAATAGCAAAGGAGCAAAGCACTCCGAAGCAGCAGCCTTCTTCAGGGGTCTGATAACAAAGAAGGACTTCTCATAAAACATCTTCTTAATGTGATCACCCCAGTGGGAGAACTGCCGTGTGATAGCATTCTAACCTGTACTGCCAAATATGAACTGTTTCCACAGGGAGACAATAAACTTACTGTTATTTTCACAAGACATTTAGTTTGCTGTTTGTTATTTGTTTCTTTCTTTGTTCTTTGTTTTGTTTTGTTTTGCTTTGTTTTGCTTACTAATGCTTTACTCTCTCACCTGTCACCTTTAAAATTTTGCCTTTGGGTTTTTTGGGGCGGATGTTTGTTTGACCGTATCAACAATGAACCTCCTACACTAGCCATTTCCCAGTGTTCATTTTTAGGGTTTTGATGAAGCCAGGTCAACTCTCAGCCTTCACTGGCTGGCAGTCTCTGCTGCAAGTGGGCTGCAAAGAAAGCCTCTTGCCAGCAGGAGGGCAGCAACTTTCTTGACTCCTGCTCATATAGGGTGCTATATGCAACCCCAATGGCCGGGAATCCAACAACTGAGAACAGAGCTGGAGGTGGAAGATAGTGGGTATGACAAAGAGAGGAGAGGGACTCACTGACAAGACAGAAATAATGGAGAGACTGAGAAAAGAGGAAGGACTACCTGTCATGTTGTTAAGTATTTTCAAGCTCTCTCATGTCTGATTTTCCAACATGAACATTCTTGTGGTGGAGTTTTATTTGCATGTAATAGACAGGTAATGTCGAGAAGAAATTCTGCATCTCAGACATAGCCTAGCTGCTTACAGTATATTGTTATTGTACCTAGCAATTAGTGGGGATATGCTGCAATTACTACTGCTTTTTGTCAATGCTTCTTTGTTATTTTGTCAAGCACAAGATTTATACGTAGGACCAAGTTCTACTTTGAGTTATGCAAGTTGAAAAAGAGAGGAAAAAACAAGCAGGAGCCAAACTGCTGAATATCAGACAAGTGTGGTTGTTTTAAAGCCTCCTCTTAGACTGGTCAGACCAATTGAACAGCCTTGCTCGTACAACACCTCAATCCTAGCCACCTTGCAAGGGCAAGACCAAGACAGCATTTATGAAGTAAGATATAGCACATAATAAACTGCCAGATGTTATGTGTTTTTGCATGCAGAGCAAAATCCTTCCAATCAGCCAACGAACTGAGTTCCTAGAGCCCAAGAAAAATTGTCTTCCAAGCTGAACCAGCCCTTGGGCTGCCATTTCAGTATCCTTGTCCACATCTATGATCTTGACATTTTCCTGGCTTTCCTTCAGAATTTGACTAGCCTCACTCATTTCAGGAGAGGTTGCCTACATGCTTGAACACATACATCTGTGTTTAGAATCAGTGACAAACACATTAAAACAAGGTGTATGAAATTGCTTTGTGAACTCTAATGAAGAGAACAAAGTACTATCCAAGCTAAATAGGAATTGCAGGCTATTACAATGATCTTATTCATCTTTCATCTCTCAGCAACTACTATCAGCCACTGACGAAGTAAAAATATTGGTCTAAATTTAGCTGCTTCTCCCTTCTAGATGAATTATACTTAGCACTAGATTAATCCTATGCATTCTGATCTTGCTTGTAAAGGAATCTGTGTGTAGACAACTACACAACTTAGGTCTTCTATAAAAAGACTAAGTGTATCTTGAAGAAACAAAACCAAAAGAATTGGATTTTTTGCTCTCTTGTTGGCAGTATTTTCATGGGCAGGACTGGTCTACCTCCTATGCAAATCAACAGTTGAGAACAGCCTTCAAGGTCAGGGCTAAGGAAATAAGACAAATAGCAAATGAGAATGGTGCTGACAACAACTGATAAGGCAAGTTTTGCAAGTGCTGAGTAGATCATCAATCACACTTTGAGTTTATGGCATGGAAGACCTGTCCCAACTACTATAATTCATAAATTATATAATAAAACAGGAATAAAATGAACCTCAGCATAGAAGAATTTGCCATTCCTCATGACCTGGATTAAGGAATGTGTAGATTGAAGGTATGTGTGAAACAGTGGTAGAAAATCTAATTTAAGAAACTGTACTGAGAAACAAGAATTTGATAAATGAGGAAGGTTCCATTTTGAAGAAAGCTCTCAGCATGGGGAGAGTCATTTAGAAATTTCCATGTGACAGAGCAGTGTGAGCATTTGATGAAACTTCAAGTCTGAACACAAAACATGATGCATACATGATAGGTATTTTGTCTTAACCTGCAGGAAAATCACACCACAGAGCACCATCGCCATATTAGAAAACGTCACAGTATCTGTAGTATTCCTGTGTCTTAGTTCCCAAGCTGGCATTCTGGAAAAGTCTCTTCCTTCAAACTTCAGAACAGCTGTGAGATGAAGATAACAGTGAGCCAAGGAGGCACCAAAGATAGAAAGTTAAGACCAGAACTCCCCTGTGAGTTGGCCTACCCGTTGTGACAAGACTATATCCTCCCTTTATTTATTTCCTTCACCACAACCTTGATCTTATCTGAAACGAATTTACCATTTTCTATTTGATTTCTTGCTGCCACTTCTGGATGTGTTCCCCAAGCTGGTTGTGTATTTTGAAGTCATCAGCTGTTACAGGAATATTTGAATGATCACCAAAAGCCTCATTGTTTTTAATTAAAATACAACACTCGCTGAACTTGATAAAGAAAATAGAGGGAAAATACATGCTTACAGCACAGTATGTATGCATAGTCCAGATGATATCTCATTTAATCTGATCTGCCAGTACCTGACTCTTTTCTCCATAGTCGGGTACTCTGGTGTGCAGCTAACTGTGTTCAGCCTTCTCTGTTAAGTCATGGTGCTTTAGTAATGGGATTCCTCTTATCTCACTGCCGAACTATCCCAGCTCTACCACAGAGCACAAGAGTCAATCCAGGTATTGATTCCAGTATCTTCTATTGAATGTTATTTGTGTGACTGCATGTTACTAACATGTCTGATTATTCTGTGTCCTGCTATGTATACTGTTTGCAACAAAATTAATGAAAACAGCAACAGCAGTACTATAAGAAATGGCTATGAGAATAGAAAAAATAACTCAAGCACGTGTGATCACTGATTATTACATTTTCAATGCTACTGAAGAGAAATTTATTTTTTAGTTATATTTACAATCATCTCTAGGTTCTACAAATACTGCTTTGATATTGACTTTGTGCCATGAACCTCATCGCTGTCGATGGCAAAGCCGTGCTCTTGTTTTGCTTGGCCGTTGTGCAATTTTAGTATTCATAGGACTGAGAGTTCAGTGGCTTAAAAATAATAAAAAGAGTGCAAAGAGAACAACTGTGAGAATGAATGAATGCAAATGTTAAATGCTATATACTGTTTACATAAGACCATAGATGGTATTACAGCTGTTTGAAAGGAGTGGGGGAAAAGCTTCACTAAAGATGGCCATACTAGGATTTTTCCCTGTCTGCCAGGTTCACACAAAAGTGTATCAGTGATACTGAATTAAAATGTCCAGGTAGTATCGATTTTAAAGAAAGATACCAAATCTGAAAGAAAATGTTCTTATAAATGGAACGCAGGAATTTATTTGCCATATCTCTATTTCCATCAGCCAAGGGAATGTCAGAAACCTCTCTGATAGGAACCGCTAATATCCCAAATAGCTCCACAGACTTAAATGCTGTTGGCAGGGCTGAGCTCCTGCAGTGCATGTGCACAGGGATACAAGCAGGCCAGTCCTGATACCGTCAGGGCAGTACTACAGATCCATTTCAGGCAGTTAAGTACTACTGATTGCAGTTATAATTACCTCCTTAAATTCTGTTCTCTGACAGATGAGCATTACATTCTGATACACTTGCAGCTCAGATACACTGAAAATGCCACAAATTAGAGATGCTATGCATGGCCAAAGACTTGAAAACCATTTTTTTTTTTCTCTAAGGAAATTCCAAATAGAACTACACTGTAATGAAACTATTGACAATTACTTCTCATGCACTTCTTACTTCTCCAGTTTGTAAGTAGATCTGAAAAGCGGTAATTTCTTCTGCATTTACAAGACTTTGGCTCATAATCAAAGAATGGATATATAGAATTGCTGAGCTCCAACAATAAAAGTTGATCCAGCTTTTGTTTACAGGTATCTCAACACAGTTACAGGCACACTGGCAGTTCAGGCAGGTAATTCGTTTTGTAATAACTGGCAATGTTTCTCTGAAATAGGCTGGAACATCAGGTATGTCTAAGGTGATGGGAAGGTATGGCAGGATCCCAGCGGGCTATTATCCCATCTTACAGAAGCTGATGTAGAGGATGTAGCAGTTGGAATAAGAATTGTAAGGAGAATTGCAGGAGAAGGTGGGTGCTGAATGTTCTGTTTTATTCTTGTTCATCAATTCATAAACAAGACCAAGCCCAGCAGAGAGAACGTGCGTAACTCCACAGTGTCTCTGGATTTTGTGTGCTAACCGAGAAAGACATTTATTATTAATACTGTGATTTCAGTTTTATTGAGCAGCATCTAAAGACTATGTTTGTTCTGTCATAATGATTCTTCCATTATGATAGAGCTCTGCCCCTGAGAATTTACAGTCTTGGTATAATATTAAAGACAGCAAATGAGAGAAGAGATACAAGCAAGGGACTTACAGTACTATTATTATCTTTTTCTGTAGCTCTCTAGTGATACCAATTTGAATAAGAAGGATCTAACTTTCTTTACAGAGTCTGTGTCTTCACCCCTTCCACATCCTGGATATTAAAAGCACACTCAATATTACACAATTGTTAATTGTTAGAAACAAATGTTTTCAACTTGATGAATGTTGATGAATGCTACACAAAGATGAATGCAGAGCCTGGATAGCTTGAATTATTGAGTGCATGAAGATGAGACTTGTAATAAATGTGAGAGGTTGTTCAAGGACAGACAGGTTGTGCACAAGGACCTGTCTCCAAGGTTAACCCTTCCCCTTCAGAAGAAGGAAGTCTGGCCATGTCACTCTCACAGTAGAACTGCAGGTTTCTCACCACTCACTTAATGAAAAGACAACCACGTTATATTTGTAGATTTAGGGGCAGAGGGCTTTCTAATTTTTAAGATTTTTTTTCTCCTGTATTTATGATTTATGGAAATTACTATGACTTATGGAAATCACTCCGAGTTTCCTACTTCTTCCTGAGTATCATACAGAAGCAGAGCAAAGCACAGGTAGTTTAAAGCAGCTTTTTGGTGAAGTGTAAGGTTAATGACCATTTGATATTATGTTCATTATCATTTACTTCAACTGTCATTGTATAAAATAAAATTAAATGACCTTTCTTTTTTTTCAGGTTACTGGGAATTTGCACAATTTTCTGCTTTTGCTCAGAGCCATACCACTGCATTCAACACGTTGTGAAAGGAAAGGAAAACAAGAATTATCGCCAACAACTCAGCCATAAACATCATTAGTCTCTCGACTCTCTTTGCCCTTTACTTCCTCAATTCCTTCAAGCATCATTTATCCCATAGAAAAACAAACCAAAGAAGGCATGATGAGGTGGCACGAGTGCCCTTCATGACAGAAGGAAAGGTGCAGGTACTAGTGAGTGTTAGCTTTTGATTTTCACAGTCAAAATTGAGAATTGTATATTCTTTTCCCTGATTGAGGAGAAAATATTACTTTTTTTTTCTCATTGCAGCATCTGTTTTGACCAATATTTTTGTCTGTTACATTGCTGGATAAAGGTCTACTGCACCATCACAGGAACCTTCTTCTCCTGAACACACTTCACGTACCTTCTGATCTCATGAATCCCCTTTGTTCGTCTCTCTAACACGTAGCTTGTCTACTTTTTGTTACATTTATTGACATTTACTTCAAGATTGCAGGTTTCCCAAAAGATTTCCTGTTTCTGTGGGAATACATCTTAATCATCAGTTTTTCTGTCTTTGACCTCACTCATGTCTATTATAAGAACTTTCCATGCAATAACAGCATGCATTGTGGGTCTTTTATCATACTACACACTTACAATCATCTCTCATTGTATTTTTATAGGTGATTCACCTCTATCATCTTGAAATGTTATTTTAACCTTCATTCAGTAACAAGAAAAAAGAAATCAGTAAAAACAGCAGGAATGCCTAGGCTGTTTCAAATCACGGTAAATTGGCCCAGCCTCATAATTTAAAGTTACACAGATATATTGAATTCAATATTTCCAAGCAGTATTAAAAAAAAAAAAACACATTACCAAATATTACTGGGAGATAATAAAATACACTAATATTTGACAATTGCCAATTAAATTTAAGTTAAGCAATCTGCATGCGCATAAATGAAGATATCATATGAAGCAAAACTGTTACATATAAAAACTATGGCTGTGTAAGTTGATGGTCATATTTCCTTGCGATACAGGGCAGGAGACAGGCAGCTCTAAGATGGTTCACTCTGAGAAAGTTGAAGGTTAACAAAGACAATGAAGAGGGCCTTCAAATAAACAAAAAGCTGAAATGATACAGCCGGAGGGGAATCTCAAATGACTCAGAGAGAAAAGGTGCTACAAATAGATGTGGTCTTGCTTTAAGAGTTTGATAAGTTGAAAAGGGTGTGAAGGAAAAGCATTGATAGAGCAGAAAAGGTAGAGAAAGCATGTTTGTTCATGAGCTTCACAGAGGAGCCATGAGATATCCTTTGGTAGATGGTGGGCTTTAATAGGAAAG
>PPHD01001849.1:8998-21344 GCA_002909625.1 Bambusicola thoracicus
TATAGCTAATGGTGGTGGCTATGTTGAAAAAATAGCGTTTTGCTGCTGAGAATTTGCTCTATCAAACAGTTATTGTGCTAACTGTATCTGTTGTACTTCCATGGAAGTAAAGAGGAGGCATTACTTTCAGAGCAGCCTACATATATGCAGCCCAAGACAATTAATTCTTCTTCATTCAATGCAGTCCAGACAAGCCATTATGTTGAACACGCATGAAATAAACTAAGATTGAAAACAAACTGTAACATGTGCGCACTGGTACCAAATAGGCTGCATGATGTAATTAGTCTTTATAAGCCTCACAGTTATTCTGTTTGACTCAGATCTGCAGATACCTAAAACCTTGCTTCCTGCCTACTCTTTAAACATGACTTTAACAGCCATTCAGTACCTAAAGGAGGCCTGAAAGAAAGCTGGAGACATTTTATCATGGAAAGTAGGGACAAGACAAGGGTAATGACTTTTTAGTTAAAAGAGTAGATTTAGACATAAGGAAGAAATTCTTTACTCAGAGGGCAATGAGGCACTGAGGTTGCCCAGAGAAGCTGTGGATGCCTCAACTCTAGAGATCTCGAAAGCCAGCCTGGGTGGTGCTTTGGGCAACCTGGTCTAGGGGAAGGTGTCTCTGCCCAGGACAGGTGGATTGGACCTAGGTGATCTTTAAGGTCCCATCCAACCCACATCCTTCTGTGATTCTAAGCAGTAGATGTAGCAAGCTGAACTGAGTAAAGCAGACAACAAATTACTGGTGCTTAAGGAGAGATTTGTTTTGTCTCCTTAGCAAAGTCACTTTTATTTTCATACTCCGAGAAGTGAATTTCATCTGATAACACCTGTAGGAATACACTACTTGGTAACAGAACACTCTCGTCAAATTCTTACCCTATAGTGACACATATAATGTGAGAGAGAGGTAGAAGTTTACATTCCTAACAGAAATTTGCATAAACTAACATACGTAAGCATGTTCCTGTGCTGTCTTCTAGAATAAATAGAAAACTAATATTTACATATTAGCAGAAGTGTTCAAAAGCTATTGAAAAGCTGTCATCACACAGACAGCTGAACAGCTCTTCAAATGTGATTCATGGAAAAAATTCCTCTAACTTACTTCAAAATGTTATTTCGACAATCAAAATAGATTAGTACATAAACCAGCAACATCACATGTTAGATGACTCTCCTCAGCCTTAAGTTAGAGAAAAAAGTCAAGCATTAATACACTGTCAGCACACAGGCCTTTATAAAAATCTCTACTGAACATCTGTGCAGAGGATTAGATTATTTATAGGCTTTAGATGCATTTACTGAACTTGCAAGAGGCAAAAAAAATTACAATTTTATAAACAGAACTATCTTTATAGCCAGATCTATAAGACTACTATGATGTTGTGTAAACTGTTTTTAATCTGAATTGCACCTACTGTTATAATACCAATTCTTCTCAATAATAATCTGAATGGCAATTTCTAAATACAGTTAGTATTAAACTCGGATTTCAGTAGTAGGACTCATATTAGATAAATAGCTATTGATTCACCTTGCAAAAGTGTATGAACGTCAAAGTAGTTCATCCTCACTCAAAGATAATAAGAAGCAAGGATGGAAAGCAAACATCAAGGAACCTAAAGTAACTGTAGGAGAGGGAGCAGCTGTGGAAAAAGGGAGATGTTTTCATTTTCCGAAGCATGTTGTCTGTTTGAATTGTTTGCCAATTCTTGCTCTGAGTGAGCCTATATGAGGTGGTCATGGAAATTGAAGGTTTTGCCTTAAGACCTGACACTAACATTTAGTTACAAGGTGAAAACAGCAATGACCAATACCACTGTTGGCCTTTGATAAAGGGATCGTTTCAGTAATCTAACTCCTGTGTGCTCTTCTTGATCTCCAGAGTTGCATCATTAACTAATTCCAAGTTGCAAGCCAGTCAGCTCATCATAATGGTCTATTCTGAACACTTCTCTCTTTATGGAAAGATACTTAGACTCCATAATTAAGGCATTAAGACAAAGTAACAAGTTACATAAAAAAAGAACCTGCATTTTCTGCACGCTGACCCCAGTCACAGGTACTTCAGGGTAAGTTATTTAATATAGCTATTTGTAGAGTCCTCCTTTAAGCCTTCTGTATTTGTAAATACATGGTAGGTACACTTAAAATTTATTTTTCAATCTTATTATTTTTCCAATATTGAGCGGCTTCCTAGAACTGTAAATGACCAAGCTAAAAGAAAAACCCTTGGAAATGCAGCTTTCAATTTTTCCAGTATCTTGTTCCACTACAGACTTACCAAGGGCAAAAAATGGAATTTCTGCCAGTGTAATACCAAGTGATAGTTGCTGAAGAAATTATACTAAGACCTAATAACAAATAGTCATGAGCCTTACGTACCAACAAAGAACAATGGCACCTCGATTTACTTCTGCCCAGGTCTTCAAATTCTCAATACCAACACACTCCACCAATGTTCTTCCAAAGCAGCCTTTAAAACAGAAAAGTGGTAGGGGGAGGGAAAAAAAAAAAAAAAAAAAAAAAGACATTGCCATTATACAAAGAAGCAAGTTACAAATTCTCTTCAACTGCAATTTAAGCAAATGGTTTTTAGCTATCATGCATTCATGAAGTTATTATCCTTCAGAATATTTCAATGCACCAATGTCACCATGGGGTGACAGCTTACTAGTATAAAGTATTGTCTACTTTTCCTTCTTTTTCAAATGATTTCAAAGGCTATCTTGAGGCATACATTCCAAAGTAAGAACACCACAAAAGATAATTACATGCAATATTACATATACATATATATGCCGAGAAATGCTGTTTTCAGGCATTCGGATCTACAACTGAAGTAATAGAATTTGTATGAAGTTGTTTAAAACTCCAGAGCAAATACTCTGCTGACACAAGTAGAGTATGTTTCCTTCAACTATACTGATGCTACAGGGCACTAATTCTTCAGTAGGATTGAAAGCCTAAGCTTACTTACAGATCCATTACACTAATGATGCATGTAAAAGAAAGAACCAGAGCTGACCAGAGGTACACAGCTGAATCTGAAGAACTGAACTTGTGGGTGAATGTTCTTACAATCTGTAAGCTGAACAATTTTAAGAGGAAGTAACAAAAGGAAGCCCAAACTTCAGCACTTAAACACTGATGCTGCTTTTCACTGTCACTTCAGATTAGAATTCCAAATGAAGAACAGGTTAGTTTTTATTCCACTATTCCATGCATTATAATAATTTGGTTGTTTTTTAATGCTAATGACATAAAATCACACCAACAATACTCAATGACACACACTTCAGTAAAAGACAAAAAAAAGTAAAAGCTTGTCTTTAAAGTGGGAATAACATATACTGCTAACATAAATAAAGTCATGTAACCATCATAATCTCAATTAGCATAGCCTCCAAAAGAAGTTAAGACATATTTTATCTTTGAACATATCCAATAATTCACTTGCAAAAGAAGGAATAAAACAGCCTCCTTTCAGAAACTATTTTACTTCATTAAACTAAACTAAACAATGGACTTTATTAAACTAAAGCCCAGTGATCTCTCATTTTTAAAGGAAACAGCAGAGGGCTGAATATAGTAATTGCTATTAGGTATTTCAGGTCTGGTAATTCTACAGCAAAAAGGCACAAGAGAAATTCTCTTTAGTTTACCCTACACCATCCATCTCCATTCATTTTTCAAGGTTTTTATATGGGGGGGGAAAAGTAATCTCTATTAGGATATGGTGATACACACAAAAAGATTTTGCAGTTATATAATAAAATGAGTTCCAAAAAGCTAAATTAAGATGAGAACATCTGTGCCCAATCTCTGCCTTCTGGGATATAAAATAGCAATGTCCTATTTTTGTGCTTGAATTATTGTAGCAACAGTTACACAGCAGTACCTCAGCAGCACTAATGAACACAGTATGGATTACAGCTTGGCTCACAAACAGTAATGAAACAAGTCTTTCTGTCAGAAAGGCTTTACTTTCTCTATTATTATCCTCTAAATTGTTGTGTCTAAGCAAAGATAAAAATATTTTAAGCACAGAAACTAACACTGCCCAAATATGCAGCAAACTCAAACCTGCAAACTACACATCAGTACTTGCTTTGTAGAAAAAAAGTGTACCTCTTATGTTCTGTCCATAAAACAACTCACAACAGCAAAAAAGACACAACCAACATTCTCAGAAGATATTAAATTTTCATTAATACATTTACAGAAATAAGCAGAGCAATCTTACTTAAGCTATAGTACAGATAACACAAAAGTGCAAATTTGATCAAATAAGGCTGAATTTCCAACATACCGTCTTTTCCACTCTCTCTCATTTTTTCATCTTGCTCTATTAACCATTTCAGCACTAAATGACCTGCTGGATGCTCTGCAATGTGAAGCTTTAAGAGGGGAAAAAAAAACACAAATTATTCACTGACATTTCAAAATCCAGTTATATTATACTGCCTGCATGCTTTTCCTACTTTCTCCTTTGCAAATACCTGAATATTTTTTACAAACTAGCTGTTTTATTTTTATTCTGCCTTGAAGCATCTAAGCTTCAGTAGTATTAACTGATGAGGAGCAGCAAATACAGTTAATATCTTAACCATCACTCTTAGGACTTCATGCTTATTCAGCAGAATCTAGTTCTTCTACAAGATGTACACTTTCTGTATGCTCATAGACTCTAAAAGTCACCACAGTATGGCTCACAGAAAATCAGAGAAAGCATTAGTTAATATGAAATTATACTACATGTGTATCTTAAAAAGCAGTAATAAGTGGTTTTGGAAACATGAGCTTGAAGACAGGTGGCTTCTAGAACACCTGGGTGTAAAGCCCACGTTTCATGGGGGTGGCAGAGAAGCAAGGAATCTAGTTATTTATTAAGAATGGGTGATATTTTCAACATTCTTCCTCCTTCTATAAACTGCCTTGATAGCTTTATTCTTACCTGAAGTACCTACATTGCCATATTCCATAGGCAGTATGGAGGGAAGGGCACTACAAAATGCAGGAAGGCTGAGACAATTCAGCAAAACTACAGAAATCTGGAGGGTATCTTACTTACACAGAATTTTCCATTTCCTAGTCTACAGAGACTTCTGTCACTGATTTTAACTCAGCAAAACTGGGGAAAGTCTGCCATGTATGTTTTGAAGAGAAGGTCATACCGAAGAAACAGCTATTAGCTATGATCTTCCCCTGCATGAATATATTCATTCCTGAAAGCTAAGAGGCCCTATCATTCTCAGTGTAAATAGCTAAATGAACTATAAGAAGTTACTAATTGCTTGATTTCATAGCATTAATGTTAAAAGAGAGCCTGTATTACATGACTATCAGCTGCTTTCCCGCAGAACATTTAAATTAGTTCTGGAAGATTCAAGACCATGAAGTATCTTGCTTCCTAATCCAGATGAAATTCTGGCTCAAGCCTTCACTATTATAGACACAATAATAAGCTATTAAAGGAACATATCAGAAAACAAAGTGAGAACACTTCTAGTGTACGAGTTTATTATGGAAGTTCATTGGCTTCTTACATTAAGGAAAAAGTGTGCAGACTTCACGTTAGTAACAATGCATAAGCAAATGCACTGCAAGATGTCAACCTCTTATGTCCTGTTACATTACCTGCCCATCACGGCCACCTGGCACCAGCTCTTCTGCTGCTAAATTAGCAATTGCATTTAGTGTGGGCTGAATGTCACCAGTAGCCGTTCTTAAGATGTCAGCAACCAAGACAAAAGCGGCTTTATCCATTACTACTTCTTGGGTATGTTCTTGCAAATATTCTAGTAAGGGTGGTGAAATGGCTTCCAGGAGTTCATGGTGGCGGAGTTCAGTATTCTTCTTACTGATGAAAGAGACAGCAAATTAATGCAGATGCCTTGCTCTGTATGCACATCAAATAGAAAGAAATTCAGAACATACACACTCTTTGAGACAGCTAAAAATTACTGAAAGATCAAAATAATTATTCTTCCCTGTTTCTCATTCAGTTAAATGTTGCAAACATTTTAAGAACACAGAGTGAGAATGTATATAGCCTAAAACTGTCAGTAACCTTCAAAAGAGTGAGTTTTTCATTAACAATGGCAATTTAACCTCCATCTATTGTCTATTCATTCTGTAATTGCAACTACTGGGAGGGACTGTTTAAACAGTTCACTTTAAAGCTGTAGCAGCTTCAAAAGCTGACAAGCGTTAATATCATTACAAGATAAGGAACTTTAAAATTAATGTTTTTTAATTTTTATTGCTATATCTGAGGATCTAGCAAACAATCTAACTCAAACAATAATCATACACGAGCTTTAAACCAAAAACAGAAAAGAAAGGACTTCGGATTGATATGTATACATCATAAATAACGTATTATTGTATATATTTCAACAAAATTGAATTTATCACTAGAGAAAGTTGCAGGAACTCTTCTGGACTTTAGGAAAAAAAAACTTCATCTTCATCTAAGTTACCTATAGGCATTTCCATCACCCTGTTGCAGAAGTGTGATGATTTCTGGAACAAAATGCGCAGGGTCTCTAGGACTTAGCAAGTACAACAAGACCTTTTTTCCATGTTTGTTGGAAATTAAACTGGACAAGGAAGCACTTAATTCCTGTGGAAGTGAACAAACAGCAGTAAAACGTTAATGAAATAGTAGTTTTGAGTCAACAGTAGTATATATTTTTTTCAAATGCAAAGCTTAGGAAAGAAAAACTGCACACCATAAGATTCATACCTACTTGTGAAGCAAAATAATAAAAAAAATAATGGTAAGTTTGTAGAAGTGAAAGAAATGGAAGAAATGTTAATGTTTAAAACAGGTTCATCAACATCACTGATTAGAAAACATTGTGAAAGAACAAGTTTATTAATACATACAAGCACAAACAACAGCGCATATTCTGGTATGTCATAATGGTGTACAGACATGATTTAAGTAGAAGTAATAACCTCAGTAGACCAAACATACAAAAGATCATCTATCACATCACCCAAGAGTGATCACTGATACCATACTGATTTTCAAATGGCTGTACAGACAGTGATGACAGTCCTTGAGAAGGGAAACTCCATCCTAAATTAATCAGAAAACATCCAATAGCAAAAAAAAAAATCCATTAATACAACAAATCCAACTTCTGGTGGCAGCACCATCAGTATTATTTGCAGTTTATGTAAGCATCAGCAGAAAACACAGGGCTTTCCCCAAAGACTAGCTCATGGCTAGGAATAACTATTTCGTAAACTTCAGAATGAGCACCTCATACCCTTGTGCAATGAGAGGGTTTGAGAAGAAAAACTTGTGCCTGTATCAGTCTGTATGTACTTGCATTTTTATAAGCTTATTGATGAAAACACCTTCATAGACAGCAGTATTTTACTCAAGTACTCTGAGACTTGTGAGAACTCTGAATACCATCAATTTACTCCCGATGATTACAATAATCCCTTCCTTTTTGAAGTATATATAGATGTTAAGAGTTTAAAAATTGGAAGACTGTACACGGCTTTAGGGACTTCCAGCACATTCTGTGTGCCACAGCCCTTAAAAACCCCTTCACCATTCTGCCCTTACCATTTTGAAAATTCAGCAACAGCTAGTAAAAGAAACTGAATGATAATGGTTTAAATCACTTTGTTGTGTTTTTTTTCCCCCCCCTAATAAACACTAGGCCTGGTTAGTGGCCTTGTAATCATAAGATATTCTGAGTTGAAAGGGATCCACAAGGACTGTCAAGTCCAACCCCTGGCTCATACAGGACCAGCCATATTTTGCAGACCTTATTTAAATTCCATCTGGAACAGTTTCCTAGCATCTAACCTGACCCTTCCCTGACACAGCTCCTTTGAGAGGGAAAGAGAAAGGGACAGGTGGTTAGAAGCTGGCAGAAAATGGTAAAAATCTTCATAAACTGTACTGAGCATCAGTTGGATGCAGCACTTTATGTAGTTTCTTAGTTTCTAACTCAACCTTTACATTACACACATCGAAGGAAGTGAGTCTAAGGGGGAAGCACTCTTCTCCTCAGCTTGTACACTGAGATTTAGATCTATGTGTAGTTAATTTTACATGGATGACAGATGTTCAAGTATTTAAAAACTGAGAACAGGTAAAGAAGATATTTAGTTTTGTACAACTAAATGCAAAAGGCTTTGAAATCAAGCTATAACACAGTTAATTAACAAAATAAAAGCATTTTTCTATAAATCTCTCAGAAGTTCATTTCCCCCCGTTTTTCTGACTCTGATTATTACAGAATTTGCTTGCTTTCAGTACTGGAACTGTACAAAGTACCAGCAGAAATGCTACATGACACAACTGCACTCCTCTTATTGGAAACTTCTCCCAGCTGCACTCCTCTTATTGGAAACTTCTCCCTAATGTTACTTGTTCGAAATTCTCCCAGCAAGAGCCTTCCCACTGAAATCTGCCTGAATCCTAACCTCTGCCAAGCATTCCATGTACAATTCCAATCGTACATGAAGGTTTAAAACAACATACATTATCTGGTCTGGGATTAAGGCTGTATAGCTAAGAAGTGATAAGACAAATTCCCAACCATTCTTTCAATACAAGTGATAAGTTTTATAACATACAAAAAATAAAAATACACAAAAGACTTGGCAAGTGTTGCTTTTTCTTTTCCAAGTCTTTGTTTTCTTCACATTAATTCAGCTTTTAGTATGGACAGAGGGATAAGTTTAAAAAGGTATTTCAGAAATCTAATTTTGCTTTAAAGAAAATACTACATTCTTGATTCTTCTATAGAATATGCTTCAATATTTGATTTCTTGATGTTTTTGCCTCTTCCTCAGACACTAGCTTTCATTCCCCATCTTAAGAGCTGGTTTTGATCTCATTTGATAAATTCCTCATTTTCCCTGATGTTTTTTTTCCTTTTCCTGGCCAGAAAAGCTACTTCTATGCAAGAATAAGTTGCCTACACACATTCTCCTTTACTCCTCTGTCCAGTACAATGACCAAAAGCAGAGCACTTGAAACACCATACAGAAATTCATCAGTGATCTTGATGCAAGATAGCTTTGATCTGTCAGGGCCTATTTGGAACTTGCCCAAAGGTATTACGTCATTCAGTGGCCTCTGGAAACCAGCTGTGATCACAGCTGCTATACTGGAGAATCACAAGTCAGCTCCACAATGAGATGCTTTCACCTTACCACACTCAGAGAAAGGGACTCTGAGAAGAATTTCCATGGTAGGGTAAAAAATCCCAATACCCCCTGCACAAAGTTCCAAGCAAAAACAAAGCAAGCCTTGTCATTTTCTCATGAAAGTGTCATGTAAAGCATTTCCCTCATTTTTATCTCCCTGCCACTGCCACTCTCCATTCACATGTATCATTAATGTGATTAAACCCACTGCATGAGTATGGCTATGAGCACATTACAACCTATAAATCAATATTATTTTATTTATGTGAGAATCAGTTGTGCATTATAAAGCCCTTTTTCTCAATGTGAAAACAGTAAAAACAAATATTAAGAATTGCATGTAAACATAGCTTAATTAAAAATACTTTATGAAAATCCATTTTTGGAAAGAAGGTGGGCAAATGGCACATTCCAAAAGGAAGTAAATGCAGACTAGATTATACTACTTCTATGTTTATTGTGCAATTACGTGCAGTTGCTGCGAAACAGCTGAACTGCTCTCACGTTTCAAATGCTTATATCCACTTTGGAGACTGGATATATATTTCGAGGATTTTTATCCCAAACATTAGTTATCATTTAACTGTCAACATACTAAGTGAAATGTCAAACTTTGAGAGTTAATGTAATAAACCTAAGGCTTCAGCATCCAACCAAGAGTCTCCAAGTATTTATTTTTGTAAAAACGTTTGTTATACTACAGTCAAACATGTTGCCATATTTCTCTACTGCCATACCACCAACATCCCATCTGACATCATGGGCCAACATAATAAAGCTGCAGACATTACTTTCAGAGCACCAGTTGTACCAGCAGAGCTTAAACTTGTGACGACGACATCTTAATTTAAAGAGATTCAATTCATTCACTAGCCTGGATAAACATGTACAGTTCTTAGCAAGTAATGAATCTAACTTAAATTCAAGCTCAATAAGTAACTGAAGAGAAAATGCTGAGTTCTTTTATGACAAAAGTGACACACAAAGAAATAAAGTTTGAAAGGACTTAAATGATTTCTAAAAAGTGGACGGACTCTTGCTACCATACTCTTGTACAATGAAAAATGAGACAATACCTGATACAATGTTTTAGGAAAAAACAATTACTTACAGTTATAATTAACTGTTTCACAAGTTTAGTGTCGTCAATGCAATCAAATGCTGCCAACAAGACCAAATGAGAAAATTCACCCTGCAAAGATGGAAACAGAAAACTTCAATGACACAGTCAATTTCTGTGAATATAAAAATTCATTTTGTAATAATTCATTTTGAACCAACACTCAAGACAGTTCAAGGTGATCTGAGCATACAAGCAAGTTGCTCTCTTGTCACTGGTGACAGGACAAGGGGAAATGGCCTTAAGTTACGCCAGAGTAAGTTTAAGCTAGATATCAGGAAAAACTTCTTGACAGAAAGGGTCGTTAAGCACTGGAATAGGCTTCCCAGGGAGGTTGTTGAGTCACCATTCCTGGATGTGTTTAAAAACCATTTGGATGTGGTGCTCAAAGACATGCTTTAGCAGAGGGTTGTTAGAGTTAGGGTAGTGTGGGTAGGTTGTGGTTGGACTTGATCTTTAAGGTCTTTTCCAACCTGAGTGATTCTATGACACAGAATGAGAAGCCTAACAAACCCGAAATCCAAGTTTAAGAGAAGCCTGTTTATAAAAATGTAGACTAATTTGATCTGCCATTATATGCTGGTATATTGCTTTATCATGCTAGCTATTAACCTGATCCAATTGTATATTCATCATCTGAAATCATAGGATTTGCTTTGCTGGAACATCGTATACAAGGTTGCATGACCAAAAAAGCCTGGAGACTACTGACTATGCTATTAGTAAACAGAACACCACAGCATCCATAGGGGAAGGAATCTAAAAAGTGATTTTTTTTTTCAGGTCTAACAATAGTACTGTGCAAAACTACAACTGCTACTCTGTGCCACAGTCTCCGATCACATCTCATCCTTGGAGGTGCTCAAGGCCAGGCTGGATGGGGCCTTGAGGAATCTGGTCTAGTGGAAGGTGTTCCTGTCCATGGCAAGGGGTTTGGAACCAAATGATCTTCAAAGGTCTCTTCCAACCCAAACTATTTTCTGATTCTAACACTCTTACACAACATAAATATAGACATCTTCTGTTGTATATCAGTTCAAGATTAGTTCATTCTGAAGCTCCCAAACTTAAAAATCTGTTACACTTTCTCTTTAAAATAACAAATATGCTCAAATAACCTTACCAGTGACATCCCCAGCACATCTTAATTTTAATCTGTATACAGAAGAGGAACTATTTCAGTCACAACAAACTAACAAAGGAGTCAGTATAAAGTATAAAGATAGGTTTGAAGATACCTGCTTTCTTTCTGTCTCAAACAACTAATTCTCCTATAAATGAATTAAAGAAAAAAGCATTGCAGAAGAAAGAGTTACAACTAACTCTGACGCCTAAAGGAATAATACTGCATGCAGTGCACACAATGAAGCTTCTCAGCATCTTCAAATATTAGTCTAAGCTGTTGATTATTTCAGATTATTTAGTACACCATCACTGTTGCAAATGTAATTCTGGGTTCTCATAGCTGCTTCCAATAGCAAAGTACACAAAAATCAGCCTTTACCCATACAATACTTGTTTCTGATAAATTTTTATTTATAACTAATGAACACTTACCGTAGCTATTTTTTCAATGTATGTCTTCATAGTTTTCACAATAACTTTTCTGTCCTATCCAAAAAGGAAAGAAACTCAAGTGAGCCCATAATGCCAGTAACTCTGAACAAGCGTACTGTTATTTACTCCTTCAAAAAGACAATTTCCACTTTGCTTCCTGAAACTAAGACTAGTCACCAAAGTCCAACATTTGCAATACAAGTCAGTATCCAAAAAGCAACGTAAAGGGTTAAAGCAGAAGTTTTTTTCCACACTACACTCTGTGTAGTGCATTCTGTGAGGTATCTACACATTCAATTCAGGAACAGGAGATCCCCAAAAGGAGCAACTTCCAAAAAATCTACATACAGCCACTTATTTTCCATCAGTTACTTATAGAATAAGAATGCCCTTCAACTCCTTGTTTTGAAAGAAGCCTAATCAATACGAGCAGAAACTCTGAAGCAGAGATTCTAGTTGCAAAACCTCTCAGAG
>PPHD01001849.1:21364-39599 GCA_002909625.1 Bambusicola thoracicus
GTTTCTTCTTTCAGCTATTATGACCATTTGCTCAGTCTTTTTCAAATATATCGCTAATCTCCAGTATCTAGCAAATTCTTTTTTAATTGTCTTTTTTAAAAAACATTTGCTTTCTTTGTTAAGCAAAAAGATGGAGATGTTACAGCATTTTCAAGAACTGATGGTACACAACTTGAAGAACTTCAAGAGATCGTGTCAGCAAAAACAGTTCTTCTTACTTATATTTTTTAAAGCCTTGACATTCTAAAACCAAGTATTGTTTCTTCCTCACCATCATTTCCCTACTGCCAATTTCACCTGCATTAAGAAATCTGCAGGATAAACAAATGGCTAATAAGAGTTTTATGTGCTAATAAAAAAAAAAATACAGCTGAGAAGTACATGCTTTCATTTTATGAATTCTCACAATAGCATCCAATTCTTAAGTTCTACTGCTTACACTTGCTTGTGTAAGTGCAACAGGGCTACTTGTAAATAGAAGAACCTACGCAAACAGAAATACAGACTGGATGTAAGATCAGATTACAATCAAATACAGTTAGGTAGAAAGGAAATAAACATTACCTTGGGGGTACCATGCCATAAGCAGTGCATTGCTACTCTGGCTCCATCATGAGTGTGCGCTAGGTAGATGACAGCCTCTCTGATAGCTTCTATCATTTCCTGAGGAAGAAAAGGTGATTAAGTGAAAAAGGAAAAAGAACAACCTGAGGAATTTTTCATATGGAGACATCAAAACAATTTCTGCCCACAACACTAGGGAGAATATCACCAGGCCTACAGAATCATTCACTGCCTTGACTTACAAGTAGCCTCCAAAAGAACACCAAGGACTAGAAATGACACAAGCCTGCCCCTTCAGAATTACACTACTTATTGTGTTCAACTAGAACCACATTGAAGCTTGTCAGTTGTCCTATTAGTGAAAATTTTCAGAATTCTCAGAACAGACAGAAATTAGAAGAGGCATCTACAACTATTAATTTAGAGAAAAAAACAACCACGAGGACATACAGTTTATTTATACACACAGGACATAAGCTACAGAGTATGAAGAACTAAAGGTCATCTAAGTATCAAAAATCTCCATCCATCTGTCCTTCTAGCCCTGGCAGCTTCTAGCTCCCTAGAAAGTGCTCATTCATATAACTGGCATCGCTAGTTACATGCAGAGGCACGGATAGCTCTACAAAAGGAGTTTCCAAAGGATGACATTTGCACAAAAACAGAATTAAATTCAACGAACTACCCGTTGCATGAAGAGATTATTCAAGTGGTACCAGGACTGCACAAAAAATAAAAACAAAGATGAAGAGACACATTCTTACTCCTCTTGGAATAGAAGAGCATTGTTAATTCAGAACTATTTTCTGTTGAATTACTACAAGAAGCTATACTCAAGAACCCCGAATTAGGTGAAATCTTGATTTAGACTAGGCTACTAATAATCTACCTCACTACTCTTATCTTTGGCTTTGGTCATCGTAACAAGGAGCTCAGTCTAGGGGAAAATAGGAGACACACAGCAAGCATGGAAAGCTCCACGTGGCCTGGCTTCAGATGGCACTGAGCTGCAGAACGAGGACAGTGAACAGTGCTTGGAGGCAGGTCAAACTAGGTGAGATACTACTGCATTAGTGTGAAAGCTCACTGTAACTAAGTCTTCATACAACACCATTCCCCAGTCACCTGTCTGGAATCATCAGATGTACAAGGCTGGCATTTCAGTGTGCGTTCTTTTAGCAGCATTGTTTTCACAACATATTTAAAAACACTTCATTGAAAGGGAAAAGAAAACAAAAAATAATAAAGAATACTTACAGATCTTTGTTTTGGAAGAGCATGAGTGAAAAAGTCCAAAAATACTTTATGTACCAGTGAGTGTTTTATCACAGCCTCTCTGTATTTGGGAAGAGGAAAATAAGTAAAAGCCCTCCAAAATGCAATAGTTCTAACAGAAGTTGGCAGTGCTTCCAAAAAAAGAAAAAGCATGGTGTGCAGAAAACACATATGATGTGTATGATTAGTACTTACAATGTGTGGGAAATTCTACCAGGAGTAATAGATTCAAAAACCTAGCAAGATATTTTCTCTTAAAGACCACTCAAGAAGTTTATTCAGTATAAAGAGGCACACCTCATTCTTTAGAGTTTGACCAATTGATCTGGGCAGGTACTTCACAGAACTTAAGATACTCATCATAACACTACGGACAAAATCATTGTTTCTTACTACCCAATGCAGAAATATTACAAGTGAAAGAGAAGCAGTGTTAGTGTTATTCTTCTATGTCAGCAGGTATATAGAAGTATCATCACCTCAGAAACAAACAGATACATGCTGGACTGACACCTGTGAGTCAGTTCTGGTCCTTACTTTTGTGCCATTGGTGTAAGTATCTGCTTCATTTCATCTAGGATGGCCTCTCTCTTCTCAGGCTGTGCTTCTAATACTTTATCCAGCGTTGGGACAATTGGTGTCTGAAATGAATGTCCATTCAGAGTTTTAATCACACCCTCCCCAGTGTTAGAGTTCATAAAAAATGCTTCAGTCCCTTGTCAACCAGCTATTCATTAACAATTTCACAAACAAAATGAAATGTCTGCAAACTATCAGTGTGGCTACTTTGTGTATGTCAAACTATACACAGAAGTACATTTACAGATCTGTGTAATTGTTATTAGCAAACAAAGCTACTTCTATGGTCTGAACTGTTTTCTGGATATTACAGCCAGCTCTTCATGAGGCTGGCAGGTACCTGGTAAAATCACACTAAACTGGCAGTGTGTTTCTAAGGAAAAAAAACTGCAGGATAGCATACAAAGATGTCAGAGGGCAATGCATCAATGAATTAAGTTAGAGGTTCAAGAAATTCCAGGCCAAGAACAGCATGGGAAAGGAATACTACATATATCTTCTATATACTAAAGTTTCCCAGTATCTAGTCTAAACATTTAGACTACAGAACTTAATTTCTAGGACTGTATACTCCCAGAAAAATTACAGTCCATAAACAGAGAAAGTAAGCCTTTTATGTTAAAGTATTGTTAAATGCTTTAATTAAAGTTGAGATAACCTGAGATAAAAATGACAATACAGTTCAGAACTTCTTGTTAAAATGCTCTAAAATTTTTAACCAAAAAAAAAATGTGCGGTATAAAAGTCACTCTACAGTAGTTAATAACTGGGGAAAGTGATTTTGTACTTAGTAGGAAATACTTATTTCTTCATTACCAGGAAACAAAAATCTGTAGGTCAGCAAGGAAAAAGAAATACTAGTTCAAAAGAATGGAGGTAGTACTTATTAAAAGATTTGCCACTATCTGCTAGGCATTTGCATCTAAATGGTTTCAAGAGTTTGGATACAAATGCAATAGTCTTCATTGGAAAAAGAAAAGAACCCCAAATTGCATGGTGTATAAGTTCATCTTGCTCACACTCAGCTCTCACAGTATATGATAGTTTTAATGTACAAGCCATCTTCAGCATTAATGGGAAATTAAATCCAAATCTTATCTCAGTAAGGATGACTACTTCAGGCTAGATACTGTCACAATTCCAATTAAACCAAAAGAGTGGTGAGGTGCTTGGACAGGCTGCCCAGAGAAGTTGTGGATGTCCTGACCCTGGAGGTGTTCAAGGACAAGTTGGATGGGGCCCTGGGCAGCCTGGTCTAGTATTAGATTGGCTGCCCTGCATATGGCAGGAGGGTTGGAGCTTCGTGATCCTTGAGGTCCTTTCCAACCCAAGCCACTCTATGATTCTATGATAAACGCTGGAGTGCAGAAAAAGCTCATACACAAATGTATTTCACATAGCTCATGCTGAAAAATACAACCTTAACCTACAGCAGAAACGTGTATTTTCTCATGCATTTACATACCATGAATTAGAATGCAATTGGACACAGAAAGGAATTTTACTGGAGAATATTGTGGATAAGTAAGGCATCAGTAACACAGTGCATTAGATGACAGAACACCTTAAAACAAAAGTAAGGAATAAATCACCTTGTAAACCTGAAAAGTATTTCCATATAGTTCTTCTGTCAGCATATTTCTCTGTTCCAGAATGGCTTTGTCATTATACGCATATTCCACTACAGCAGATGCTTCAGCATGACGGAGCATTTTTTTCACGTGACCTTTAAAACTTTTTATTATTTCAGCAATTTGTTGTTTTGTCCTGTTTCACAGGGAAAGATTGATAGCAGGAATTGAAACATTAGGTAAGACCTCGCAGTAACTCCATTTCTGGAAGCTTACGTAGGTGATAAGTATTAGCAGACAAACCAAGAAATACATACAACAGGATGGATAATCTTCATGATATTAATGAAAATATGTACAGAAAGGCAGGCATCCACAAAAGTTATAAAGGATGGTGAAGGATACATATGAGAAGAAACCTGTGGATAACTTTACAGAAGGATGCCTTCCTGAAACACTATGTTTCAGTGAACACAGTCTTTACAATCCAAATGTTACTCAAAAGGCAAAAAGCACATATTTGAGGGCTTTATCTGCATATGTTCCTCAGTGATATGTATTGCTGTACCTTTACTTCTTGGCAAAAGGAAAGTAGCTATCAGAAATACCAAATACTCTTTTCTCATTACTGTTACAAACAATTCCAGAGACAGATTTTTTTAAAACAAATCATCATTGATGCACCATAGATGAAGAGGAGCACTCATACTGGAAATCAAAAATGCAAGATAAATAAGCAAATTCACTTCATACTCACCCATACATAAGAAACTTCTTCACAATATTTCTGGAATACTTTGACTTACTCAATTCCACTAGGCTATCTAGAAGAAGGGGAAAAACATTCAGCTCACTTTGATTTTTCTTTATATTAACACTTAAGTAATGGCTTTGGGTTTTGTAGTACCTTTCAAGACCTCACCAGGAATTGTGTCACCATAAAGTTAACATCATTTATGAGAAAACAGCACAATATCATACAGATAAAAAGCAGATAGGAAAAAAAAATACCTTTTAACTCTTCAAAAGTCTCTTGCCGTTGCTTGTCATTACCATACTGAATAAAGCACTGGATCACTCGAGTTGAATCATGTGCAAATGCTAGCTGCAGGGCAGAAATGTTCCATTACTCTAGAGTATTTGTATGACACTATGCACCAAGTTTATTTTAACATTTTATCTCCAAAAGAGCTTTATGCCACATGCAGCACATAATGCTAATTATAATTATTACTTGTTAAAGAATACTAATTTTTCAAGTGTTTTTACTACTTTAAAAATACTCTAAGGAACAATACAGAGAATGTTTGCAGCTGCTGACAATTAAGAACACCTCTTACATATATGAAACATTTAATACTGAATAAAAACTCATTTTCTCATGTCCTATAGAATTTCAGAATTAATGTTACCATACAGTTCCAATTCTGCATGGCATACCAAGAACCACTTTTGAATCCAGCAAGATACATTTCCAGGAGAATTTACATATTCTGTGAATTAACTGGACTAAAGCATTCTTTTTGTTTAAGTATCAAGACAATACTTCTGCAAGGCGCTATCATAAACCAACAATCAGAACTCTGAGTGGCTGACTGTAAACTTCATTTTAAATGAGTTTCATTAGACTTGGCAATGCATCCCTGCACTATTGTCCTCAAATCTAAGAGCCAAATGCAGTCTTTCAATCCTGTTTTTTTTTTTTCTTCTTGTTGTTTGGGTTTTTTTGGAAGACTTATAGCTAAAACAACATTATCTTTCGGAATAACAGTAGCTTTCAGAAGAACAGGTTGGTACTGTATTATAGAAACAATTCACTATTTTTAGAAGGACCTTCTGTGAAGTTTGCAGGTTATACAGCATTTGTTAAATGGCATTGGCTTTTCTTACATTTTTGATTTTTCCATGAAGTAGTTTTTGTAGCTCATTCATCAGCTTTTCCCGCTTCTCTTTATCACATTTCTTCCTACAAGAAGAGAAGCAATCTTAAGGAAACTGCATTTTTGTGGTTTGATTCAGTTCTATCTCTACATTAAAAAGCGAGGCATTAAAACATATTATGAGATTAGCTCCTGCTAATCCACATTTACAGTGCCACTAATTAAAGCTGAGGCATAATTATGTGGCTTCAGTGCCTAGAAACCAAACCAGATACTCACACTTTAAAGTAATTTTCTTAGTAACAACATAATTAGCCTAGGAACTCAACTCTACAGTCACAACTGTTAGTGTCACTAACAAAAGATCCTGAAGTGCCTTATAGCCAAATCTAGAAAACATGCAGTTAGAGCACAGCAAAATTAACTCTTCTTTCTGTCACAAGGTCACAGTCCTGAATTACACTTGCCCAAAGAACACTATTGAAATTACACTTGCCCAAAGAACAACTCGAGAAAACACTTAAAAACTCAATAAGCTTGCAGTGATTCAACTGCAAGACGAGACTAAAATCTGTGGTTCATAATTAAAAAAAATAAAACAAATCCTTAAACACCTTTGCCTAAGATAAAGGTGAAAAATCCAGATATTTCTATAGTTATGGAAGATCACACTTTGCTTGAAGTCTTTGAAGACTTACATGTAATGGTGTCATTCAATTTCACAGTGAAAATACAGCTTCACAAAAGTTATCAAAAGAAAGTACTGCAACCTATGACAATGAAAGACAAAAATAAAAACCCAAAACATTACCTTCTCACGCTCTCCCATATTTGCTTTGATTTTACAATTATGTCATAATTACTTCTGTCATTAAGTTGTCTGCTTTGCTTTAACTCCTTTTTTTTCTTTTTGACGTCATCCCATTTAGGCTTCTTAGAATCTGACTCTGAAAACAAAAACATTTTCTAAAGTTAAAAAGAGGAGCAAGGGAACCCCGTAAGTGTGAGCTGTGGTAGTTCTTTGACTTCAATTCCTAATACACCAGGAGCTCTGTCTGCATTTCCCAGCACAAATATTTCATAAACATGCTAAGCTAGTAGTTTCCACTTTTAGAATACCAGAAGAACAAAGCAAACAATGATTTCCCCCTGAAAACTCACTCAGAGAATGCATTACAAACCTCTTCACAGCTTGAACATTGACCCTAGATGTGCCTATCACCCTGTGACTGTACAGACCCAGTTAATTCTCCCTTTGGCTCCTCCACACAATCCTTCACATCGGAAGGAACCCTAAAGACCAACCAGTTCCAACCCCCTGCCATAGACAGAGCTGCTCCCACTAGACCAGGCTGTGCAGGGTCCCATCCAATGTAGCCCTGAACATCACCAGGGATAAGGCATCCACAGCCTCTCCGGGCAGCCTATGCTAGGGTCTCACCACTGAGTTAATAAATTAATAAAGAAATTTGTTATTTTTGTACTGGGGAGCACAGAACTGGGCACAGTACAGCAGGTGAGGCCTGACCAGGGCAGAATAGAGAGGGAGGATAGCCTCCTTTGACCTGCTGGCCACACTCCTCTCAATGCACCTCAGGGTCCCATTGGCCTTCCTGACTACCAGGGCAGTGCTGGCTCATTGCCAACCTGTCATCCACCAGGAATCCCAGGTCATTCTCCACATTCTGATGGCATACCAATTACTTAAACTCAATACTGCACCTTTATGCTTGACTTCAAGAAAACTCATACCTAACTGTTGGTTTTCACAACTTTGGCCTCACATTTAATCAGGAGAAATAAACCATAAAACAGGACGGACTAAAAGTAAACTTGGAGTCACTAAGTCAATTGGAAAGGTAATTACGAGGTGGGGGCTGAGGAAGACATACCAGTATAAATTGCATATCAAAATCTCATTTCCATTTAAGTCAGACTTTAAAAAGTCAATCTACTCACCTCCCTGTGTGCTATCCTGGTATTTCCTCTTCTTTGCAAGCTTTTCTGATTGCTCCTTATTCTTGAATTGTTTGACACTAGCTTTTCCAGGTCTTAAATTTCCTTTCACAGGCTTTTTGGAAATTGATTCATCTCCTTTACTATGAAAAGTCTTCAATGGAACTGAATCTAATTAAAAAATATCTACAAATTAAAATATTACCCTAGAACCACTGTTGCTTCAAAGTAACAAATAATTATTAAAATAAGAATCAGACTAACTTATAATATGTCATACCACATTGTTTTTTTGCTTCACAAAGTCAGTGGTTTTTTTTTTGCAGTCCCCGAGTCCCCCCGCCCAGTTTTCCCAGGAAGTTTTGCTTTACCCAAGCATTATTTTCAGTCTATGGCATAATGACCCAGGTCTAAAAAGGATTAATCTGAATTAAAGATACCAAAATCAAGTATGCCATAATTGCCTCTTCACAGTTTATGATCAGAGCTGTTTTGACATCAGTTCTGACCATATTTGAATATGTTAGTTAGTTGAATAGATATTATCTCAACTCTAATCCACAGCACTTTGCACACCCCAGCTTCAACTCTCTAGTAATTCTTGCTTTTTAAGTGCAAGAAAACAAAGACCAGAATAAGAAAAAAAAAAAAACTTCATATTTTTAGCAAGAGTATTTTAGCTCAACCAAATACAGCTGAAGGGCTTACAATCCTTTAGCTTTATTTTTTCCAGATTCTTTGATCTTACCATTAGTATAGTTCTGAATGCAACACAGAATCGTAGCATGGCTGAGCTTGGGAGGAGACTGTGGGTCCATCTGCTCCATCCCCTGCTCATACAAGGTAACTCAGAGCAGGGCGCACAGTACAAAGTCCAGCTGGTTTTTGAAGGTCTCCAAGGAAGAAACCCCACAACCTCTCTGGGAAGCCTGTGCTAGTGCTGTGTCACTTGCACAGTAAAGAATTGCTTCTCAGTGTTCAGATGGAACCTCCTGCAATCCAGTTTTTGGCTGCTACCTCTTGCCCAGGCACTACTGAAAATATCCTGGCTCTTCCTCTCTGCACTGTCCCTTTGGGTATTTATGGACACTGAAAAGACCCCCTCCAAGCCTCCTATTCTTCAGGCTAAACAGCCCCAGCTCTCCAAGCTTCTCCTCACAGCAGAGATACTCGTCTCTTTGTCATCATGGTGGCCCCTCACTGGACTCTCTTCAGTATGCCCACATCTCCCTTCTCCTGGGAGGCCAGAAGTAGACAGTGGACTTCTCAGTGTTGCTAAGAAAGCAACTGAAGAAGCATGCCTCCTGACGCACTGACAACACTTTGCTTAACAAAGCTCAGGATATCATTCACTTGCTTTGCTGCAAGGGCACACAGCTGGCTCATAGTTTAACTTATTGCCAACTGGAACTGCAGTACTTCTTCCGTGCAGCACAGCTTTCCACCGGGGTGGCCCCAGCATGTCCTCATGCTGTTCCTCACCAACTGCAGAACTCTGCACCCCCTTCACGAGGTTCCTCTCAATCCCTTTCTCCAGCCTGCTCGGGTACCTCTGGGTGTCAGCACAGCTTGCTAGTGAGTTAATGACTCCCCCTGCCTTTGTGTTAACCACAAAGTTACTGGAAGTGCACTCTAGTCCATCATCCAAGTTAACAAAAATGTTGAACAGGCCTGGACTCACGGCTTCCAACCAGACTTCACACTGCTGATCACCACGTTTTAGCTCTCAGCATCGAGCCACTTTTCAACTCACAGCTCATGCAGTACTTTGATCAATCTACCTGTGAGGATCTCACAGGAGTGGATGCGCTACTGAAGCCCAAACAGAACACAGGCACTGCTTTCCCCCCATCTACCAGGCCAGCCATTTCATCATAAAAGCTCATCAGTCTGGTCAAGCAGAAGTAAAGTTCACTCATACAAGACAATAACCATGTAGTCAGAACTCTCACAAAGAAGCCTCTGCCTCCTTACCATCATCTTTCTTAAACTTCTTTTTTCCATGAAGCTGTTTTCCACGGGATACTTTTCCGCTCTTTCCTGGAAACTTCTTTTTTTTCCAGGCTTTCATCGTGATAATACTGGAAACAGAGAAAGAAACAGTGGTGCACCGAGCCTACAGCGCTAACGACACAAACGCGGCAAGAGACTAATCACGACCCCGGAAGACACAGCGCCGAGCCCTTCCCCGCGGCGGCCCTGACCGTGCACGGGGCAGCAGCCACAGGGCTGAGCCCGTTCCCCTCCGGTCACCGCCGGACCGCGGCAGGTGCCCGCAGGCCAGCGCCGGGCTCGGTTAGGCCCGAACGCGCTCGGCTCTGCTCCCCAAAGCCCCCACGGCAAACCCCGGCCTCGCTACCCAACTCCCGGAGGACGGTGAGCTCCGCAGTCCCGCTACTGAGGACTGCGGATGGTTTTACCTCCTACCTCACCTGGCTCCTCCCTGTCCTGTCCGTGGTCGCTCGCTTCACGTGTGCCGCGCGCTACTGCCGCCACCGTGCTTTAAGGCGGCGCGCAACACCCGCGTTGGCTCTCCCAGCCGATGTTGCGCGACACTGTCGTAACAGGAGGCGCCCCCGCCGTAAAGCGCCACGCGGAAGTGGCGGCACGCCCGTCTGCCCGCTCCGCCCGTCCCGCCCATCCTGTCCCCTCTCGCCTCGTGCTCGGCACGATCGAGATTCCCGGCTCTTGTAAGCTGTTACACAGCGATGAGGAATGGCAGCGGTGCGGCAGAACGGCAGGCGGAGCTGTTGTCTCAGTTGTGCCCGCTTTGCGGGGTCGTGCCCGGCACTTCGCGGGGCACTCCGACTGCGCTCCGTGCCCGTAAAGCGGCGCTAATCAAACCTGTGTGGTTGTGAGGGGAGGTCAGGGCGCGGTTAACGCGTCGGTAACGCCTCCCGTGAGGCATTCAGTTGGTGGAAATACTGGTGGTAGGTGGGCGGTTAGACTGGATCATTTTGGAGGTCTCCAACCTCGGTGATTCTTTGATTTTTTTTCTTTCCCTCTACAGATGGTGATGGTGGTACCTCTTCTATTAATATCCGAAAAACGGTGTGAAGTAATTCAGAACAAAGGAACGGTCATAGGTGGAATTATGCAGTCGTTTTTCCCCGGCTGGAAACACTGACGTCGTGTGCATAAGAATAATGTGAGAATGGGGAGCATGTTCTGAAGGGTGGTCCAAACCAAGGGTCACATGCAAACTGTGTGCTTCTAAATGCTCTGCGTCACTCTTTGAAAGCCCACACACATTGGTTTCCACAGGTTTTTGGTGGCTTCTTTTCAGGAATTAAGACAATTGAGACTAAAAATACGTTGCTGCATTTATCTTGATTGCTATAGTACATACGCCTCCCATAGAATAAAGCAAGTGAACATTTTCAGTGTCAGCCAGAGACCCCAAGTCAGTCAGTTTACATGTTCCAACACGCATCATTTTTACAAAATAGTTACAGTTCTTTAAAGTTCTTCAGGTACCTTAAAACAGGCTGCAGTTGATGATAGTTCCTGACCTGATCCAGGCAGGATATCCCTACATGTGTTCAGAGTTGGTAGGGATGTTTTCATGCCTCCTTTTAAGTTCTTTTTATCTCTTCTTTTGGGTGCTGATCTGATTTCAAGGAGAAAAAAAATGATTAAATAAAAAAATATATGAAAATTCAGGGATATGATTTTGCAATTTGTGTTAAAGTTACCTAATGTGGAAAGTATCAGCCTCTGTCTCTCATCGGAGTCTGATTTCAAGGCCCAAATTTACATTCTTGTTCTTCTAAAATTGTGATTGACTCACATAATTGAGATTTCCAACTTTACCACAAACATGCTTTGGGATGTGCTTGAAAATGCGTTTCTAACACTTTTTAAAGCAAAAAGAGGATGGCACTTATTCGGTCAGCAAGAACAAGCAGATTGCCAACAGTAAGGTGTGTTCTACTCTAAAGCCACAGACTGGAGAAGACTGCACAGCGTTTTCTTTTGTTGGTACATTCTCATCCGTGCTGATTTGCACGTGGAATAAATTTGCTGTAACAGAAGCAGTGCTGACCATTTTCAGCTCTGTGGCACAATAGATCTAGGCTTTGCGTTCAAGTGATTAAATGAAGACCTCGGTATGGGTGCTGCATATTGCTTTGTTCAGGGCTGCTTTATTCCAGTGAGCCTTGTCGGACAGGACTTCTGAAGGAGAAAAACTGTAAGAAAAATGAAGCATAGCCATAACCTAACTGTTCCTACTACCAAAACAACAGAATAACTAATTAACGATAACTGGATAATTCTATTTTTGTTATTGAGTGGTGCAGATGGGACTCAATTTTTAAAGACAGCTAGGTTCACGTTGTCAATTAAAGTCTTACTCTCTTTTGAAAACTTTTACCTTGACATAAAGCTGTTTCTTGCTGAAAAACGGAGGAATTTGACTATCCAGTTTTGACTAGATACGTACCTCAGCTAACTAGTATTTGCTGTTGGACATTCAACCTGAGCTAAGAAATTATAAAGCCTGGTAACTTGTCATAGATTTTCTGCAGATATTACTGCAGTAATAATTTAAAAATTGAGCGGTATAGATGCTGAATAAAGGCAGAGGGGTTGTTGGATGCCCCATCCCTGGAGGTGTTCAAGGCCAGGTTGGATGGGGCCCTGGCAGCCCGGTGTTAAATGTGGAGGTCGGAGGTCCTGCCTGTGGCAGGAGGGTTGGAGCTTCATGATCCTTGAGGTCCCTTCCAACCCAGGCCATTCTATAAAATACTATGACAAATCAGAGACAGACAGCAGTACTACATTATCTTTACTCGCAATATGATAAGAGTAACACCTTGCTTATTCTGAACAGAATAAGAAAGAGAACTACATATTTGCTAGGCTGTGGTTGAATTGTTGTGGCTTTGTTTTTAAAAGTATCCTTTGCATCATAAAAAGATGCTCTTTTCTCTTTTCCTCCTCACCACAAACTATGAGGTACAGCAATGAACCTTTCCTAAGAAGATACCAGGGATTTTCTTAGTAACCTCAGGCAAAACAAATTAATGAGTGAAGAGCCAGCAAATGGTGCACTGCAACAGAACTGCACTTAAATGCAGACTGGATCTACAGCTGCTAGATACAGCTTCCTATTCTGAGCTACAATAACTCTAAGCTTTGTTTCAACTGAAAAGCAACACAAGTGATGACAGTATTAACACTTTTACTAGGTAAGGGGGAATCAGATATGTTTTGTTCTTTGGAAGCTTAAATCCTGCCTGTGTTTTTTATCCTTCATAATTTTAAGAGACAGAAGGGTACAACACCACCTTAACATGGGAACAAAAGTCAGTACTGAGCTCTGAGGAGTTTATAGTGCATTCTTAACAGGATTCAAGGCAGCTTATTTTCATTGCCTACAGGGCTGTCAGGGAATGCGAGCAGGTAGGAAATACTTCAGAGAACCATTAGCTAATGCTTGTTCAGTGCAGCAAAGGGGGAATATGAGATAATTAAAGAAGAGTTGTTGCAGCTAGGAGAAACCTCCAGACTGCCAAGTTTGGGGTGACACCTTCCATTAGAACTTCAGTAGCCTCAGTTTCAGATCACCACTTGCTTACATACCAAACGTTACCATGGGAAAAGGAATCCAGAAGGTCTCCTAGTCCTGGAAATGCCACCACATCGCTACATTTGCATATCATTCCACCCAGCCATCTGCTTTCAAGCTTCCCCTGATCCAAGTAGGCTGAAGCCCTGGCTTTTCCCTTGGTGTCTCTGAAGCATTTCCTAGCCACCAATTTTCTACTTTCTTCCTAAAAGTCCTAGCTAACCACAGTCTGCATTCTGCAGTTCTGTTACAAGCATTTAATTAATCAGCGACAGGGTAGATTTTTAATATCCCATCCTCCCAACCAACACATAAAGATAAGAGGATTTCTTCTTCTGTTCAACACCCTTGAAAATATTTTAACCCAAGGTTTAGGATTAAATCTGATGTTAAGAACTGTCACTGTTATCAGTAAGGCCTGGTAATCCCCTGCCTTACTGACATCATTCCCTCATGAGAGTCATCAGTTTCCAGCTCTTCTTGATTTCACAGCTCACCAGAAGCCCTGATGGATACTTCTTTCACATGACTGTAGTTTCTAATCAGCATTGGCCTCCTCACACAGCAAGCAGGTGAGTATTCACATCCTACACCTTTGGTACCTGCATTTCACAGTAAAGTCCAGTGCTTTTTCGGACTCTGCGTATACTAGCACCATGTTGCAGAATTTCTTTCTCCTATCACACTGCAGAAACAAAGCATGATCATTCATTCTTCCCTGTTTTAATACAGAAACGCAGAATCATTGCATTTGGAAGGGACCTTTAAAGCTCATCTAGTCCAACTCCCCTGCAATGAACAGGAACAAATATGTCTTGTATTTACCTGAGAGCTTTTGCATCTCTCAGGGTCACAATCATTTCTTCCACTGATGGAGAAATTCCACCACTTCCAACTCCTTCCTGGGGACTTTTGACTTTATTCCCATGTGAACAGGAAGGCCTAGGATGCATGACCCTGATTTGGTAGGCTCCTCACTGAGACTGTCAGTGAAGGGCATGAACTTCAGCTGCCTTTCAAGCACAGTAGAGTTCATTCATTTATATCCCTTTAAAATATGAACTTCAAGTTTCATTCTCCACAAGTCTTTACAGAGAAATATTCTGTTATCAGTGAAATAGATGGCAATCTAGACCAGAAATGTTTGCTTAAGAGCTGGAAAAAAAAAACAATAATCTCACTTTAACGTGTAACCACTACCAAATTATTCTTTTCCAGAATGCCCAACATGTAGTAGCTTTGGGAGACTTACCTTGGCAGGAAGTCTCAAAAGAAAGCAACTGTCATCACCTCAGTGTGAAGTACAGAGGAAAGAAGGAGGTCAGTGCTTCAAGTTTGCCTATTTCTTTTATTGCTTGAACACCCAGCACCTGACCGACGACTACAAAATGCACCACAGTACCACTGACTCCAGTCATGCTTTTCATCCTCACAACAGTACTGTCTATCCTATGTAAGCCATCATAAACTCGGAAAATAGCAGTATTACTCTAATGAGCAGCAACTAAAGCTGGACACACACACCACTAGACAATCCCAACCTAGCAGGCTGCTTCTCCCATCTAACGCACAAACTATTCCAACACTGCTAATAATCTCCAAGCTATCACCAAAACCTGCTGTGTTATGACACACTGCTTGGCAGTCTACATGGGAAAGGAAGGAGATAAAAGAAAACAGCCTGCACTTCAAAACACGCTTGCAGTTCCCCTCGTGCAGCCCATTCATAATCTACCCATGCATCTCCAGCGTTGCTGAGCATTGCAACAACGGCCTTTCCGTATCTTCAAAGTGTGGCGATACGGAGCCTTCCGGCGAGAATTACGGGGTGCTGAACCTCACGTTGCCTCCAGGAGGTCACCCACTCCCCTGCCTACAAGAACGAGCGCACGCGAGGTGAAAGGCCAGCACAGCGACACCGACTCCAGGCAGTGCTGAGGGTCGGGGACAGCCGTCCCCCTCCAAAGGGGCACCGGGTCCGTCTGTCACCGACAGCTGCGCGCCCTCCTCACCCGGCTGCAGCTCCAGCTGCAAGGCTGTGGGGCTGTCGGGGTGCAGCTCTCCCGCGAAGAGGAGCAGCTTCACGCTGAGTCGCGTCGCTTCCACGGCAGAGACACCTCCTGGCGCTGCGGAGCATCGGCGCTGCTCCGCATCCCCTCCCCCCAAGTCGGGCCCCGGCGACGGCATTCGCGGTCCCACAGCGCCACCTTGCGGCCGCTGCGCCGGGGCCGGGCCGGGCCGCTGCCGTCGGGACGGAGGAGCTCCGGGAGCTGCCACCCCCGCCGCGCGGGGCAGGCCCGGCGGAGGGAGGGGCCGCTATAGCCCCATCCCCCGGCGGCGGGCCCGGCTCACCCAGCGCAGCCGGCTGGCGGCGGCCGGCACGGGGGGAAGCGACGCGTGTCCGGTGTGCCTACAGGCTGCTCTCAGGCTCGTGTCCGGCCTCGTTTGGGCGAGCAGTGCGGCAGTGATGTTAGTGGGGTTTTCACTAAGAGCCAGATAGTTCGGTGTTAGTTACTTAGTGACTTGGGTTGTTCGGCTGTTGTTTTTATTTGTTTGCTTGTTTTTGTTGTTTGGTTCGTTTCGTCCCTTCGGTGTTCCCCCCTCTGCTTTATTTCCTCGGAGCGGAAGGGTTGAGTGCAGCACTGAGCAGTAGATGTCGCTCTTTCCCCATAAAAGATTTCTCTGGCAAGGATTTAGGTTTGTTTTGTTCGGAAGCGCCGCGGTGGGCGAAGAACTGCCTGTTGTTCCGGTTTGTTTGCCTCCGTGTTGAAGAAACACTGTGAGGTTTAAATAAGGAATGCTTGAGAAGTGCTCTGAGTGTAAAATGCTGCCGAATGTTTAAATGAGCCTCATCTCATTTCCCAGATATGACTACAATATGCGTGTCTTTTATATGTCTGGACTGTGATCTGAGGTCCATAAAAGGTCCATTTCCTAAATACCTCTCTACTGAGCCCCTTAAGCTACAAAGTGTGGAGCACAGGCCTTTATGAGGGGTGACTGAGGGAACTGGGATTGTTCAGTCTGGAGAAGAGGAGGCTCAGGGGAGACCTCATTGCTCTCTCCAACTGCCTGAAAGGAGGCTGTGGGTGAGGTGGGGGTTGGCCTCTTCTCCCATGCAACAGCAATAGGATGAAAGTTAATGGCTTTATGTTGTGCCAGAGAAGGCTCAGGTTGGATATTAGGAAAAATTTCTTCTCAGAAAGAATGTTGAGTCATTGGAACAGGCTGCTCAGGGAGATGGTGGAGTCACCATCCCTGGAGGGGTTCAGGAAAAGAGTAGATGTGACATTTAGTTTGTGGTCAGTGGGCATGGTGGGGATGAGGTGATGGTTGGGCTGGATGGTCTTAGAGGTCTTTTCCAGTCTTAGTGATTCTATGAAAATGTAGTAAAGTAGCACACATGCAGTTGAGCATTTGTTTGCACTGATGGCTAGGATGTCCTGTCAAGGGCAATACAGTTATGTCACATCAGTAACATGGTTCTCAGCCTGGATTTAATTACCCCTTCTGAGAAGGAAAAGAAGATATAGGTTTCTACAGGTACACAAGCCAGAAAGGGAAGTCCAAGAAAGCGTATTCCCCACCTGGTGAGCAACACAGGTAGTCTGGTAATGACAGACAAGGAGAAAGGTGAGGTACTCTGCAACTTTTTTGCTTCAGTCTTCACTAGTGACTGCTCTTCACACACAGCCCTTGAGCAGGTGGATTGGAGGATGAGAACAGGGGGAGTAATGTTCCTCCTGCAGTAAGCAGAGATCAGATTTGCAACCACCTGAAGAACCTGAACTATGAGTTCCAACAAGATGCATTCAAGAATCCTGAGGGAATTGGCTGACATAGTTGCCACTCTCTTTGATATTTGGAAAGTCAGGAAGGCCAGGTGAGATCCTGGTGACTGGAAAAAAGACATCATAGCACCCATTTTTCAGGAGGATAGAAAGGATAACCCAAGGAACTTCCAACCTGTTAGCCTCACCTTGGTGCTGGGAGATGTCATAAAGCAGATCCTCCTGGAAACTCTGCGAAGGAATATGGAAAAGAGAGAAGTGACATGGGGTAGCCAGCAGGGCTTCACCAAGGGCAGGTCCTGTCTGACCAGTGAAGTGGCCTTTTATGATGGTGTAATAGTGTCAGTGGACAAGGGAAGAGCCACTGATGTAACCTATCTGGACTTCAGTAAGGCCTTGGACACAGTCCTCCATAACATCCTTCTCTCTAAACTGGGAAGATGTGGATTTGACTGATTTTGGTGTGCTGTTCAGTAGATGAGGAACAGGTTGCGAGATCATTCTCAGAGAGTGGTGGTCATTGACTCAATGTCCAGATGGAGATTGATGACAAGTGGTGTCCTTCAGGAGTCAGTAATGGGACCAGTGGTCTTTAATATCTTCATCAGTTATATCGACAGTGGGATTGAGTGCACTGTCAACACACTTGAGAATGTATCAGTGCAAGCTGAGGGATTTAAGTATAGAGCACAGCCCTACTGAAAAGGATGTGGGGGTACTGGTGGATGGCAAATGGGACTTGAACCAGCAATGCGCCCTTGCAGACTAGAAAGGCAATCATATCCTGGGCTGCATCAAAAGAATTGTGGCCAGCATGGTGAGGGAGGTGGTCCTGCCCCTCTACTCTTAGCTGGTGAGACCTCACCTGGAATACTGCATCCAGATGTGGAGTCCTCAGTACAGGAGAGATATAGACCTGTTGGAAAACACCCAGAAGAGGGCCACAAAAATGATCCAAGGAATGAAACATCTCTCCTATGAGGACAGACAGAGAGAGCTTGGGCTGTTCAGCCTCACAGAATCACAGAATCACAAAATGGCCTGGGT
>PPHD01001850.1:0-15797 GCA_002909625.1 Bambusicola thoracicus
TTTAGTACTGGCCTTGTCAGACCCCTGAAAGTTAAGATGATTTCTTCTACTGCTTCCAAAATTCTGAAGTTTGTGTTAGAGGTTATTCTTAACTAGAATGACTACGGTTCATACCATAAACAACAATAAATAGCAAGTCTCTTTCTTTCTAATAGCTTTACCTTTCAGCAAAATACATTTCTGTCTTGTGGGAATATTTGTGATATTCTCACAGGAATATCTCAGACAGAAATAACCCTTGTATATTATAATGGCACATTTAAAAGCTATTCATGCAGTGCATGTATAAATGGAACAGAGATTATCGTTCTCATATCAAAGTGTTATTTTTGTTCCATTTATACACACAGCATTTTTAAGTTTGTGGCCAATGTGTAAAGAAAAGGAAAGTAATTCAGCACTCTTCTCTGATCTTGTTCATGCAAAATTCTAAATTAATTCAAAGGGACTTTCTGCAGTAGCTGTTTGCTCCAATTCTTCATCACTACATCCACAGTATCAAGACACAGTTGCATAGTAAAAAGCTCCTGCAACAGAATTCACTGTGAACAAAACATTACAAAATATGCAAAGCTACTATTATCATGGGCTTAAGTTATTGTCCAGCCTCACAAATGATCCTATAAGGAAATAAAAGATATCATGCTTTGCTAAGATACATGTAATTATTTTTTTTTCATTGGTTTGTAATCTTATTTAGTAACTTCTTTTCTTATCACAAATGGTGTGAGAATTAGTGACCAAAGAGTTTCAGGAAGGGAATGGATACATGAATACTATAATTTTCTGGAGAAGAGAATGGAATATGGAGTAAAATGTACTAATAGATCATATCCAGTCACAAGAAATTTTGAAAAGCATAATTTTCTATTCAAGGAGAGATATGTAAGAGAAAACAAATGACTAAAATTATGGTAGCAATCAGGAAATATATTTTCAAAAAAGAGGTTCTGAGAGAGAAAAAAAGAGAGAAAAAAAGTTAAGTCTAGGGAGCATTTCCATTGCTGACTCCCACACAAACTGTTGGTTTGTATGTTTCCATACAAACCAACAGCCTACAATGGTGGCACTGAGTTTACATTCATAGTAGGGATAGAAGTAAGAAAAATGAGGAATAGTGCTATGTTCTCCCTATCTACCCACCTTGAACTGACTGAATTAAGTTCACTCTCTCACTATTAAAAGCTCAATTTTATTTAGATGAAAACCCAAGCAATTCATATAGTTATTTTTTTCAGCTTTTAGGTAGAATCCTTCTTGAGTTAGTGCCTAAGATTTACTGTTCCCTGTCACCAGTGTTCAGACTATAACAAGGGAGGAATGATGGAAGGAAGACAGCATGATCTAAGCCTTGTCTTTGGATGTAGAATGTAACTGAAAATAAGAAGTCTGTAATTTTAACTTCTCCTCAATCTTTCATTTTTTAGCACCGAATGAATATGGAAACGGCAAATCAGTTATTGTAGTTGAAGTTCCACTTTTACTTTAGTTTATGTAACCTAAGACCATTAATTTTTTTGGACGATGATGTGCCTTTGTGTTGCTGACCATGAACAGTTAGAAAAAAATACGGAAGGAGCATGAGAAGACAGTGATGCAACTACAATTTGCTGGGAGAAAATCAGAAGGGACGAAGCCCAGTTAAAGCTTAACTTGGGTAGTGTAGTAAAAGATAGTAAAAAAAAATGTTTTTAAAAGTGCTTGAACAACAAAAGGATGACTTAGGAAAATCTCCATCTTCTTCTGAATATGAGGGGAAACATAGTGGTGAGAGATGAGGAGAAAGCTGAGACATTAATGCATTTTTGCCTCAGTCTTTTTTGGTAAGACTAATTGTTCTTGATCCCCTGAGCTGGAAGACAGTCAGGGAGCAGAATGCAGCCCTAATAATCCAAGGGGAAATGATTAGGGATCTACTACATCACTTGAACAAGCTATTTCCTATGGGTTTGGGCAGGAGACACCTAAGGATGCTGAAAGAATTGGCAGAAGTGATCACCAAGCCACTTCTAATAATTTACATGCAGTCACAGCTAACTTGGGATGTCTCAGTTGGCTGGAGGATGATGAATGTGATACCAATATACAAGAAGGGTAGGAATGAGGAGCCAGGCTATTGCAGGCCTGTCAGTCAGATCTGGGCTGGGGAAGGTCAAGGATTAAATCATCTTGAGTGCCATCATATGATATATACACGGCAGCCAGGTGGTCAGACCCAGTCAGCATAGGTTTCTGAAAGGCAGGTCCTGCACAACTAACCTGATCTCCTTCCATGACAATTTGTCACATTTTGCAGAGAAGGGAAAGGGTGGGAATGTAGTTTACTTGGATTTTTAGCAAGGTACACTGTTTCCCATAGCCTTCACCTGGAGAAACGGGTTCCTCATGGGTTATGTTAAAAACTAGCTAGATTGACAGGTGCAAAGGGTAAATGAGAATGGATTTAAGTCTGGTTGGCAGCTGGTATCAAGTGGTGCTCTCTAGGGCTCAGAACTGAGGTCAGTTTAGTTTAACTTTTTTATCAGCAATATTGGTGAGGGGATAGAGTACACTCTCAGTAAGTTTGCAGATGACACCAAGTTGGGAAGAAGTGTTGATCTGCTTGAAGGTAGGATTGGATATCAAGCTTGTAGAGGGATCTAGACAGGCTAGACTGATGAGCCATATCCAATTGTGTGGCACTTCACAAAGCTAACTGCTGAGTCCTGCACTTGGATCATGCAGCAGTATAGTCCTGGAAAAGCTGCATGGCGGAAAAGGAACTGGAGATACTGATCAACAGTGGCTGAACATGAACCAGCAGTGTGCCCACATGGCCAAGAAGGCCACTGGCAACCTGGGATGCATTAGAAATAGTGAGGCCAATCGAATTGGGGAAGTGGATGTTTTTCTGTATACTGCACTGGTGAAACCTCACCTTGGGAACTGTGCTCAATTCTGGGTCCCTCACTACAAGAAAGATATTGAGCTGTTGGAACATGTTAAGAAAAGAGCAACAAAGCTGGTGAACGGACTAGAAAACAAGAACTTTGAGGAGCAACTGGAGGAACTGGAGCTGTACTCTGGAGAAAAAGAGGCTGAGGAGAAACTTCATTGCTTTCTACAACTATCTGAAAGGAGGCAACAGTGGGGAGGATGTCATTCTCTTTCCTCTGCTGGCAAGTGATAAGACAGGAGGAAATGGTCTCAACTTGCTCTAGAGAGGTTTAGATTAGTTATCAGAAGGAAGAATTTCTTCATGGAAAGCTGTTATGCATGAAACAGGCTGCCTGGGAAGCAGTGGAATCACAATCCAATTTACAAGACATGTATGTGACATTTAGGGACATGGTTTAGTGGTGGACTTGGTATTTTTAGGTGATCATAGAGTCATAGAATCATAGAATGGCTTGGGTTGGAAGGGACCCCAAGGATTATAAAGTTCCGGGCCACCAACCTCTAGGTCTGGTACTAGACCAGGCTGCCCAGGGCCCCATCCAACCTGATCTTGAACGTCTCCAGGGACGGGGTATCCACAACCTCTCTGGGCAGTCTGCTCCAGCACCTCGCCACTCTCACAGTAAAGAACTTCCCCCTGATATCCAATCTAAACCTTCCCTCCTGGTGAAAAGTTGATTCCCCTCCTTTTCATAATCCCCTTTTGAATACTGAAAGGCTGCAATGAGGTCTCCTCACAGCCTTCTCTTCTCCAGGCTGAAGAAACCTAGATCCTTCAGCCCTTCTTTGTAGGGGAGGTGCTCCAGTCCTCTGATCATCTTTGTGGCCCTCTCTTGGACCCTCTTCAACAGCTCCACATTTTTCCTGTACTGGGAGCCCCAGACCTGGCTCCAGATGGGACCTCACAAGGGCAGAGTAGAGAGGGACAATCACCTCCCTGTCTCTGCTGGCCACTTCTCTTCTGATGGAGCCCAGGATAACATTGGCCTTCCGAGCTGCAAGAGCACACTGCTGGCTCGTGTTGAGCTTTTCATGCACCAGGACCCCCAGATCCTTCTCCACAAGGCTACTCTCAATGAGTTCTTCTCCCAGTCTGTATTCATATCTGGGATTACTCCCATCCATGTGCAAAACCTTGCACTTTGCTATGTTGAACCTCATTAGATTCACATGGGCCCACCTTTCAAGTTTGTCGAGGTCCCTCTGGGTGTCATCCCTTCCTTTTTACATGTCAACCTCACCACTCAGCTTCGGTCATTGGCAAACTTGCAGAGGGTGCACTCAATTGAATTTGATGATATTCAAGGTTTTTTTACAACTGTAATGATTTCAGAAGTCTATGAAGTAAAGGCCACATTTTTTAAAATATTGAATAAATAGATAAAATAATCCACAACTCATCCAGACATGGATTCTTATCTGAAAATAAATAATAGCTACTTAGTCTCTAGAAAGCCTATGAATGTGTTCTTATGAAGCATGTGCAAATGCTTTGTTGAGAAATAGTAAAAAAACCATAATATAAAATAGTGCCTAGCAAGTGTAGCAAAAGAAAATTCTATGTAGCATACAAATTTAACTTTTAAATGACTCTCAGAAAGGGTGTTGAATTGGTCTCCCACTCTGCCTCTGATGTTTTTTACATTTGTACATATCTCCTAAACCAACTATTATTAAGAAACTCACTTTTTAAACAGTTTTAGAGCATTCCATTAAAAAAAAAAAATCAAAAAGGGTAAAGTCCACTCATGCAGAGGAAGGAAGAAAATAGAATCTAGCTGAAAGTTAACACTGTTCAGAAAAAAAGTTGACATTTAGTACAGTAACAATGCATTCTCAAACTACAGGTCTGTTTAAACAAAAATTCTCCATGAAATCTTTTTATTTCCTTTTTCTTAAATGTGTTGCTAGTTAACAGCTTGATCCCAGTGTAACAAAATGCAGTTCATAACCTGGTAAATGGGATGTTAGACACTTTCTCAGCTAATAGCTGTAAAATTATCGATGTTGCAGCAACATGCCAAAAGTAGAAGGGAATGAATGAAAGAAAAATCACAGTCTGCCCATATAAATGGGCAAGTATCTCTACTTCTGCATTACTGCTACTGCAAAATCACTATCACCGATACAGGACCAGAAGTTTTCAAACTGATATGTTCACTGATACAGAAGAAGCAAAAAAAAACAAATTAACCTCATGCTAGAGTAAGCCTTCTAAGGAATTTTGAAAATGCAACCACATGAAAAATAAATCATCTCCAATTTAATATTAAAAATATTTTTTCTCATTCTACTTTACTGATCAGTTTGGAAAATTAAGTATCCCTGCTTCTCAACTGTCATCTTACATTTTTAGACACAGTATCTTTTTGTGTATCTACATAGAATAATGTAGAATAATTCAGTATTTTATAGACAGTATAAATCAAGTCTCCAGATTTCACCTCAACCCCTAAAGAATCCAAGGCTTTCTCGGCTTGTTTGTTTGTTTGTTGTCTTTCTTTTTTTTCTTTTTTTTTTCTCTTTTCCATTTAAGATTAGACTCCTTGGAGCCTTTCATTGAGACTCTTGAAACAGAGTCTTGATCTCACAGATCTAGTTTCTGGGTAGGGGCTATATCTGTTCATATTAATAATGTATGAAGGAATACCAATATTGACTACTTCTATTAATAATAGCTTTAATGTGCTCTAACAATTACACTGTGGTATTATCGTTAATCTTTACTACTTACCCCCAGCAAGCCCTGGTAGTGTGCAATTTAGCTTGGAGAAGAGAAGGCTCCAGAGAGACCTCATTGCAGCCTTCCAATACTTGAGGGGAGCTTACAAGCAGGAACGAAACCAAATTTTTACAGTCTGATAATGACAGGACAAGGGGAAATGGCTTTAAACTAAAACAGGGGAGATTTAGATTAGATGTTAAGAAGTTATGTTTGCTCAGAGAGTGGTGAGGCTGCCCAGAGAAGCTGTGGGTCCATCCCTGGAGGCGCTCAAGGCCGGGTTGGATGGGGCCCTGGGCAGCCTGAGCTGGTGGGGGCCAGCTCTATTCATTGCAGGGGTGGCTGGAACTAGACGATCTTTGAAGTCCTCTCCAGACTAATCCATTCTATTATTCTATGATTCTATGGCATGATTACAGTGAAGATGTTCAATAAGCATGCAAGGATGCAGCACTAAACAGTTCTGTAATAGTTGTTGTTGGACTTGCTTGAGATACAGCAATTTAGATTTCCTGATATAGTTTAGTCAATTTAATACACAAAATCTCCAATTTTTTCTACTGTCTTATTTGCTGAATATATAGAAACAGTGATGGTACGTGATGTACTTTTCCTTCTACTTTTTATTTTACTGAAGAAAAGAGGAAGAAAGCAGAGGCAGGTGGAGAAGAAAGCAGTATTCATCATTAATGAAGCACTTATGAAAAAATGTAATATGTTTAAAACACATAAAACAGTTTAAAAGCAACCTGAAAAAGGATGTTAGTTCTCAACTACCAATATCCCTTGATACTCAGCTGGTTTCACTGTGGTATCATGTAACTGTGACACATTCTGGCTCCAGACCTGCCAACTCTTCCAGCAGTCCTGTCATGTTTAGTGAGACTATTCATGTGTGCAAGGTCTTGCAGAATCAGATTCAGGCAGCAGAAAGTGATGCAGAGGAAATGTGTCATGAAGGAGTACATATTAGCAGGTCTTATTTTGACTTAAGTCATATTTTCACTTCCTTCAGTGTACGATTTAAACTAAACCATATCTCTTCACTACGTCTGATATTTTCTCCCCAGCCTTTTACTCAACACTTTAATACAGAAAAAGATGCAGTTCTAAGCACATATTATGATGCCACTTGCAATAGCTCCATATAAAAGCATAAGCTGCTTTTCTGTTTTTCAGAATCATTTTTATCCCCCTTCTAGAATCCAGAAATGAAAAAAATAATGTATATGAAAACAGATGGATGAAAAGTTGTATTAGATAGAAAATGTCAGGCCAGCTCAGCATTTCCCAAGTGAGCCATGCGTTGCTGTAATAAATGTAAGGAACTCCAGTAGAACCATAAGACATTTTCTCATCATTTTTAAATGTTTTATTTTGAAAAATTACTTTTTACATATGTCAGTTTTTATTCAACAGAATCATACTTTTTAAAAAACTGTAGCATTCTGTGAACATTGATATTTAATTATTTTAATGGATTATTTTTTTTAGGTGAAGCTTTCATTATGAGAAATAAAGATGACAGCATGCTTATAAGTATGGGGCTTTTTCTTTCAAGAGAAACAAAACATAACCCAAAATTTTAATCAGCAAAGGCTCAGCATAAGCTCAGAACTTTGTAACCTTGGACATCCACAGATTTTTTATTTCCCTAAAAGGGGTCTGAAAAAGGGATGATAGGGAGGGGAAGAAGGTGAAATTAGGTGAGATTCCAGTATCATGACTTTCCATTTCACTTGCAGAATAGCTCACCTGGTTTATCCCTTTTCAGCTGCAAGAATATTTTACCAAACATCCATGGTGTTTATGAAAGTCAGATGTTCTTAAAAACTATCGGTTTGAAATAAAATCAGTATAGTTGGCTTTAGCAACTGAAGCTGAAGCCATTCAGTTAAAAAATAATAATAATGGTGCTGTATACATATTTAAAAAAAAAAAAAAACACAAGGAAAAACAGAAAAAAAATACCTCCTTTATAGTTCAGCTCATGTTTGTGCATTTCATATAATAATAAATTGCTTGGTTTTGATTGAAATTTGACCTCATTAACAAACCTGTATGACTTTTTTTCCATAAAAGAATTTGAGCAATTATCATCATGTACAATCTTTCCTCTGCTTAGCAGTTTCTGAGCAAAACTAAATCTCCAGTTAATTTCATGAAATGTATGTGCTAATGGTTTCACAGAGTTGTTTTCTTTGAAGAAAATAAAATTGACTGCAACATTTGGGTGCATCATGAGACCAGAATCACTTTAATCGGGAAGAAACACAATGGCAGCGCAACAGGCATAGATAAATTATATTTCACATCATTACCGTGTCAGATATGGCAAGAAACTCAATCTATTTTTCATCAGAAAAATTGTATAAAAGATTTCAATTTTGCCTAGAAAACACTTTTTGTTATAAAAGTATTCTAACTAAGCATTCCTGAACAGCTGTACACTACATCAGAATTTTAGACTTTGCATCAAAAAGCTGTTTACTTTTCATCATTAACTTGTAATGCAACAGAAATGAGCAATGAAAGATCATATCCAAGATATACATTCAATATGCTGTAGTTATCTTAAAACACCAAAAAGAATTATTTTCAAAGTTGAAGTAATACATATCTTGGAAGCAGCTGTTAAATAAGCACTGAAATCTATTGTAATGATTGACTAGAGAGATTACTTTGAGTGTACAAGTCAAATTACTTCCTATTTAATGACAACAAAATACAGCTCCTTATCCTATTCTGAAACTCAGTTTTGACTAACAAAATAGAAATATAATTTTTATATTGTGCGTTTGCATATGTAAAATATCACATTCTGTTATTTGCTTAAATTTATTACCCCAATGTATGTGTTATCAGAGAAACAAATTAAATCATTATTAAATATATCACTGTTAATATTTTAGCTTGATACAATTAAAAAAAATTCATCTGAGTTTCTGTGCTTTAATATTCATTGCTTCAAAAAGCACTTTTATCAGAACCTTTTAAAATTTTTGTTCACATAATGTGCAAATATTTCAAGCCAAATAATTTTCCACTGCCTGTTTAACAGCAGTTTCATAAGCATTCACAATGTGAGCAGGAAAATGTTTTTTATTTCTTGTTACACATAGACGTTTTTCTCACAAACACCAGCATGAAAACACACACACATACAGATCACTACTGAACAGAATGCCACAAATTCTCATAAAGAAAGACATACATATTCAGATATAATTGCATATTCCCTGTGAGGAGATATTTAAACTATCCCTATAGGAGACCTCAACTGCTTTTAGACATAGAACATTTAATACCTATTAAGGGCAGAAATATGCATTATGGAGATGTATGTTATACCATCTGTAGGTATGCACGTATTCTTGTCTGTATAAAAGGATATTCATTCATTTGTGCATATTTATGCAAAAGCATCTGTGGATATGTGATGCAACCCATCACCATAGCTAAGTATGTATCCAGATAGAATTTCCTACAAAAATTCTTATCACCGTTTCATCATAAAATATCCTAGATCTACTAATGAGACACTGCTGGTATTTAAGACCAGTCAGGTCTACCCATTGCAATCCAGGTGAGTAAAAAAGAGAATACCCCATCTAACACTGTAGGAAGGCCCTTCAGTAACTTCTTTCATCCATGTCAATACAAGTTGCATATTGAAATAAAACACAATTTTGTTGAACATCAAAACTTCACGTGTTCTGACCGGTAAGCCAATCAAATGGGCAAAGATTAATCAAATACCAAATAGTCAGCATTTTTAAAAATTCAAGTCATTTCAGATAGTTTGATGGTTGAACTAGATGATCTTAGTGGTCTTTTCCGACCTTAATGGTTCTATGATTCTACGAATATGTGTTATTTAAAAGAAAAATTAATTAAACTAAGCAGTACTTTATTATTTTTTTTTTCCATTAGAAATGTCAAGTGAAAACCAGACAAATTTTAAATATACCTTTAATGTGTGATAGTCCAACTCAGAAAAGTCAGTACTGATGCTAATTCTGACATTGTCCAAATCTGAATTATATTAACATTTCACAGCTTTGCTTTCTCCTTTAATATCATGGTTTAAAAACTCCTTCAGACCTTGTTCCTAAACAGAAATAAGTGCAAAAAGAACAGACTGAAGTAACATGATTTAGTGACATCATTCGTTATTATAGACATAAATGAAATGGGAAGGGAATATGAAAAAGGGATTGTCACTTCAGAAAGCCAAATGCTTTTATTTTTCCTTTTTTTTTTTTTCCTTTTCTTTTTCTTTTTCTCCCCGTAGGGATAAATAATTCAGTCTTCTTTCTTGTGTAGCATTTTGTTTTACGGTTTAAAGTACCTCTCATTCGCTGGAACAATCCTAATGCTTACATAAAAGGAATCAAGGAATTATTTTCTTCTGAATATGAGAGAAGCATCATTGTCAAAAAATCCCTGCTTTATTTCCCTGACTGTTCTCTGTATGATTTTGAAATCCTGAAATATTTACATCATGCCAAAAGCTGTGATATAATTCCAGAAATTTTACAAGAGGTTCTCTCAAAAATTTTCCACCTCGGTTGACAAGATGTATGATATTCCCTGAGCATAACAGTTTTCCTGCCAAAAAAATAAAATATGTTTCTACTTACTGCCAACCCACCTGACTTTACCTAAGTAAATTACTTTCCAAATCCATCAGCCTTTCATTACAAAATCCTAAATCCATTCCTTCTTTCTCAACTTAATATGTATCTCTTTACCTGCCTAATCACAAAACACAATTTGATGGACCTAAAACATTTCTCAAAGCATTTCTCAATACCCCAAAGCATGGAGGGAGTTAATTCTGTGAATGATGGTCTTGCCACATGATGTAGGGACTGTAAAGCTTAGAATTTCCTCTGACTACCAGTGATCTGTGCAGATGACATAAAAACATACAAGCATAAAAGCACCAGAATTCAGAATGCTTTCCCAGTGATGACCAAGAAACAGGCAGGGGCATTGGCTGCCAAACAGCCACTTTGAACTACAACCTCTAATAAATTCTAAAAGCAGTTCTCCTCAACAGATATATTTGGAAAATTTCTTGATAAAGATCACCTTTATACTTGTTTAGAGTATTCTAAGAGCATAGAATAAAAGGTTTTGTGATGATCACAAATGGTGAAAAAATAAACTCTGAAGAGTAAGATCTTACTACTCTGGCTACTTAAAAAACTGATTATTGGCAGGGAAAAAATTGCAGAATCAACCTGGGTTATGTAGCATAGCTATTGGTGTTAACACAGAAGAGAATATCCTTGTAAAGAGTATAGGAAAGGAGCAAAATAAAAATGATATCACAAATGAAAAAGGTGGGGGAAAAAGGGACACTGAAAGGCAAAAGAAATGGAATATGGAGAGAATTTTATAAAGGAAGAGGAGAAGCATCTAACCTCATCTTAGCCCACCCCACCTAGAAGTGAGCACTTAGGTAAGCATCCTTAAATAGTTAAATAGTTTGTGGCCTCCCTCCACAGTCAATCAAAGGCAGCAGATGCCTTCAAAGCTCAAACCTGATGCCTCTTGAAACAGTCACTTGAGTGAGTACATTTAGAACTTCAAGTGCAGAACCTCATCCTCCTGAAAAAGATAATCTGAAGGTCTCCACATCCTGAGGACGTGGGCCAACTGATGCAGGTGTGTGGTGGGATGGTTCATCTTATTCAAAAAACGTGAAGAGAAACAGAACAAACCTTAAAAGTAAAGCCTAGATTTGAATTCAAAACAATAAGAACTTATCAGTGACTACACATCACAGCTGGAATACAGGATACATAATAGTTGTTTAAAATTTATTTTTATTAGACTGGAGCCATTCTTCCCAGTCCTCACATCATTAAAGTAAACATTAGGGTTTGTTTGTTTTTGCCAAATTTGAGCACCATTTTATTCCAAAAATATAGCATCTCAACACAATTATGATTTTATGCTAATAGGTCAAAGAGAATGTTTTAGATTCTTTTTCAACCATGGTAATCCAAACAGGCAGACACTTATGCACAACAGTTTGCAAACTGCAGTTTATCTGGATATATACATACATATGCAGTCCACATATACTAGCCCCATCACAGTATATCTGATTCACAGCACTCGTACCTACATTACAGGTAATTATAACTTTATTTTTCTTTCATGTCCTCAAAGGGTACAAACAATTTATCTGATGTTCTGAACACTGAATTAATCTCTTCCTGATAGCAATAACAGATAAAAAGAAATGACCTATTTTTATGATTTATTTATAAATATTTACATGTATTTCTCAGAATTCTTTTTTGTTGCTTTCTAAGCACCTCTGGTACCATCCATTTTCCTCATTTCTTAAATCTGAATCTTCAAGTCTTCCATTTCCTGTATAAAATAGCTATAAATGGATTAAAAGACGAGCATTAAAGATAAAGTGTATTCTGGATGATCAGATGATGAAATGCTAGCAAAATACAGGGCTGATCTCTTAGATGCAATTCACCTCTTTATAAACAAATTTGATCCTTCCAGGAGGTATCTAAACAAAATATTTACATGAAAACTGTGGAATTCCTTGAGAAATGTTGTAGCTTCGAAAATGTTGCATTTTCACAAGAGATTTCCTCAAGAAGTCTGAAGGAAAATGATGAGCAAACAGATAATTTGCACTTAAATATCATTTTCTGCATATACATTTTTAGCAATTCAGAAATTACCAGAATGAAGCAGCATCTTTGATTTTGTCTTGCCGTGTTGATCAGAATAATGTGAGATATTCAAATAACATGTGAATATTCAGATATCCGTATTTTAAAAACATAGGTAGATCTGTAATAATCTGTTTTTTTTTATATTAGCTTTCCTTAGATAACTCATAAATGCAGATTCAGTGCAGAAGCTTGATCATGTTTGTAAAATATTCCATCAAGTTAGTTACAAACTATTTTAAAACTCACCTTGTGTCCATTCACACACTTCTACCTATTCTAATAGGCACTTGCAATCTATTTTATTGTAGTGTCATGCATTTTATTAAATTAGAGGAAATCTAACATGATCTTAAGGACTATATTTAACGATACATTACAGACATTAAAGCTACATTNGAATAATCTGTTTTTTTATATTAGCTTTCCTTAGATAACTCATAAATGCAGATTCGGTGCAGAAGCTTGATCATGTTTGTAAAATATTCCATCAAGTTAGTTACAAACTATTTTAAAACTCACCTTGTGTCCATTCACACACTTCTACCTATTCTAATAGGCACTTGCAATCTATTTTATTGTAGTGTCATGCATTTTATTAAATTAGAGGAAATCTAACATGATCTTAAGGACTATATTTANAAGTTTTATTAAAGTTAAAAGTCATACCCCACAGAGCTAGAGAAGGGTAATATGAAGTGTGCTTTCTTGCACATATATACTGTAACTGCATATATATTTTTTAATCGGTTATAGAACCAATGCACATTTTGCTCACTAAATGACTATCCTGTACTTTCTTACAGTGCTCAGTATAGGTTCTTACTTATTGCATTTTATTTACATTTACTTTGAAGGCACAATTTGTCAATCACTGCAGGAATTTCAGACTGATTATCTCTACAGCACAGAAGTGTGCAAAAAACATTGGTAACCAGCTCAAGATGCCTGACAGCTACCTTTTGAAAGTACTTCAACTTTCAAAGATGTGTTCAGTGCTGCTTTGTCTGAGCAGTGCAATTCCAGGATCAGAGGAAAGACTAAGCAATCTTATTTAGATTATTATGCTAGACTCCTGGGAGATATCAGCTAGTTGTAGCCCAGAAATTGCCACTGCAAACTATGATTTTTGCCACTTGGTCAAATTGGATGGATTTTTACAAAGAAAAGGATTCCTCACACAGACATCTCTCAATATCCCATAATGTTCATTATCCTGTTCCAAATCCGTGAAGTTTTAGAGTTCTAAAAATATTTACGATCCAAGCCCCTTTCTTCAAATTAAATGAACCAAACCAATATGAACTCAATCTCAATAAATTACCAGCCTATATGACTTCAGATCAGTCAGAATGGTAAAAATCTGACAGAGTGGTGTCTTCAGAAAGTAAACAAATGTCAGCCCCACTAAATAACTTTCTATTTTTCTATATTAAAAGAAGAATAGTTGCACCATTTACATGCAAATAATGCTTGCCCAGCTCATACCCACTCACCTCTTTGTTTCCTTAGAAGCCTTTCTTAAGTACTCGAAGTTCCGAGTATTTGTTTCCTTTTGTAAATACTGCACAGTAAGTCTCACTAATTTGCTTGCTATTAGCCTATACATTGAAGTTAATGGAGCTGGAACCCAAAGCATCAAATACCAAATTGTAGCAGAACCAGTCTGTAACAATTAATTATTAATTAAGCAAAATCTGAGAGGAAAAAAAAAGGAACAGCAAAAAGTTGTGTCAAAAGCACTGATGCAAAGGAAAACATTTTAAATCTGCACTGAACATGTTACAGTACATGGAATCATAGAATCATTAAGGATGGAAAATACCTCTAAGATCACCTAGTCCAACCATTCACCTACTACCAGTATTTCCCTACTAAACCATGTACCTCAGTACAACATCCAAATGTTTCTTGAACACACACAGGTTTGGTGACTTAAACATCTCTTTGGGCAGCCTGTTCCAATGCCTAACCACTCCATCTGAAAATAAATTTCTCCTAATATCCTACCTGAACCTCCCCTGGCACATTTTGTGAACAGTTCCCACTAGTCCAATTACTAATTACACTTCTGACCTCAATTCCCTCACCCAAATCATCAACAAAGATATTAAACACGACAGGCCCCAGCACCAACTCCTGGGGCACACCTCTCATGACCAGTTGCCAGCTGGATTTAACTCCATTCACCACCACTCTCTAGGTTCAACCATCCAGCTAGCTCTTTACCCAGCAAAGACTGTACCTAACCAAGACACAGGCTTCCAGTTTCCCCAAGGGAATATTGTGGGAGACAGTGTCAAAGGTTTTGCTAAAGTCTAGGTAGACTACATCAACAGCCTTTCCCTCATCCACTAGGTGGGTCACCTGGTCATAGAAGGAGGTCAGTTTTGTCAAGCAAGACCTGCCTTTCATGAACACATGTTGGCTGGGCCTGATCTCCAGTTGTCCTGCATGTGCTGTGTGATTGCATTCAAGATGATCTGTTCATCTTGGAGCAAATGTCACCATATAAATGAAAACGGATATTTTCTGGCACATAACTTAATTTGGCATTTCAGTATATGGAACATCAGTTTTACTTCAACCAAGTACTGAACTCATATAGCGACAAAAACATGTCACCTTCTCAGGATGCATCATGGCAAACTGCACACACTTCAGACAATGTATATCAACAAATAGATGGTTTAGTTTCACAGTGTACATTACAGGAAAGATCTTCCCTGGCAGCCTATTTGTCAGTGCGTCGGATGCAGCACTGTAACACCAGACCATCTGGAGGTTCCAGTGAAAAAACACATAGGGTGAAATTCCTTATTCAGCTACTGCTCACTAAAAGAAGACAGAATAATTGGCCTTCCCTGCAGTTTGTCATAACATCAGAAACAAGGGATAGACTGTGTTACTTTTAGTTGTATTGGTTTGAAGAAAAAATGCACTGTGGTGGTAAAAGCAGGGGATCAGAAGTTAAGACTGAGTTATGATAAAACACTGCAAAGATTTCCTCCTCCGTTTTTTTAAAGGGAAGAATGTGCGTCTCATGGCACAGGTATTTTCAGTCTTCAAATGACATAGCATGAAACTCAGTGACTACTCACATTCAAACAGCAATTTTCACCAGATATGATGAAGGCATCCATGTTGCTGAATTATTTTGACCCATTTGCATTTAATGACCCATGTGGTCACTGTTGAGTTATGAACTCCCAGTGCTTGAGAAGATTAAACTCACTAATATGTTTATTGCACTTACTGGACGGGTGGAGTTTTAATAGCAGTGTTGCCTTAGAATAAAACACAAGTTTCATAATTAGACAGTGTGAACTCTATTGCACATTACTGCAGACCAGTCTGGCAGGGAGACACAATGCAAGAAAAGAGTTCTCCATTTTTACAGTAATATTTCTTCTCGTGAAAAA
>PPHD01001850.1:23898-37773 GCA_002909625.1 Bambusicola thoracicus
TTTTTTTTTTTTTTTTTTTGAATGTAAATAATTTCTTTGGACACTCAAAAATTTGCCAAGCATAGGACTTAAAAGAAAACATAACAGCATATTTTTTTCTTTTGACAAGCAGTTGAATTATGAAACTCATCACTACAGGATATGATAGAAGTCAAGGTGTAAACAGCATCCAGAATTGTTCCATGAAAAAAAAAGAAAAAAGAAAAAAATCAATTATTTTAAAACTTCAAAAGATTTACTTCATCAAAAAGTTATAAAAAATTTGTCTCTATATTACTGATTCAATTTGATCTGAACTCTGAAGATCCCTAAGCCACTGATTTCTAGATATTCAACAGGAAGGTATTTTCTATACTTTCTTATCTCCTATCCTCCTTCCTTTAAATCTTCTACTGGCCAGTAAAAGGTAGGCAATTAGGTAACACAGACAATTACAGTTGCTGCTACATATTTTTGTCTTATAACAATTCTTTTAGGCTTTACCAGTGTTTACATATGTAACATCTGCTCTTTTGCTGTATTATACCCTAAACTCCTAACTGTATAGTGAGATTTATCTCCTTCTCCCACACATGATTTGATGTTGTAAAGCTTCTGTTTGGTTACAGATCCTCTGTATCACACAGCCCACTACAATTCTCATCCTTCAGCTCCTATCTTTACAACTCTCCTCCTTCTGCCAGCCTACTAACATTAATTTATGCTTATAGGTTCTTCTCCAATTTCATTTCCTCAAGTTATGTTCCCTGATCTTTCAGTTGTTTAATTTTCTACATGTCCTCCCAGTGACCCTTGTCACTCTTGGCTACCTGATCTATTATATCTATTAAAGTGACTGACTTTCGGAGTTTCTTTTTCACTTACTTGCCTGGAAAACTAAGTGCACTGATTGTGCTGCCCATATTATGCATATCGTTGTGAGTGCTAATAACTTCTGTGCCTATTACTGAGCGGATCAGACTTCCAGTCCCCAGCCTAACTACAGAACTAATGTAGGAGGTCCAGCTTTGCTCTGTTTTACAGTCAGTTCTATAGCCTATACTATAGTCTATTTTTTATACAGGATGAGGTACAGCCTCACTAAAGATTTCTCAAATAATACTTATATCCTGTTAGAATTTTGGGCATAAGAAGTGCTACTACAGCTCCAGTTTGCAGGACTTGGGGCGTATTATTCAATTATTTAGTGATCCTATTGCAACAGTGCCTGTAGGTCTGTGACACATAAAATCCTTGGCAGTAGAGTAGTAGCAGATTTATCAGGCAGTGTTCACTTGGTGATACAAACTGGTGATACAGACTGCTTAAATTTACTTGTAAGAGCTGCACTACCCAGAAGTGAGGACAGAAGAGCCAGGGAGTACAGAAAGACAGATGTTCAGGATGAGAAAAGAAGCAGCAGACAGAAAGAAAGATGACCTGCCAGCTGACTGTTGTGAGCAAAAGAAGAAAAAAAAGAGAAATCATAACTAGATTTCCCAATTTCTGGAGGCATAATCATACCAGTTACAGTAAATGAAAGAATAAAACAAAAAGTGCTTAAGCAGCCAAGTGTCACACTACACCAGAATCCCTACAATGAAGAAAAAGATGAGTTTTGTCCGAATATATATGTTTTCAGGTCTCAGAATATAATGGTTCTTGTTTTAATGGCAACCTTATTAAAATCTGACAAATTCCTGTACTAATGCCCCACATTTTGAAATCTTTAATAAACAGTTTGGAAGATTTTTGATGACTGAGTTCACTTTTGGAAGTAATGTTCCTTGAAATTAGATGAATGATTCTACAAACATTTATATATTTAGCAAAAAGAGACATCAAAATATTATTATCAGTAGTTCAGCGATGGAGGCAGAGTAGTGTTAAAAATGCGATTCTTTTGATATGCTCTACTGTATGCACAAAAACATTTCACTGTGATATTAAACAATAGCAAAATAGTCTATGGAACTGAATGTTAAGCTCTGCCTGTGAAGAAAACACTACAGTGTTGTTTATTCGTGCCATTACTAAAACATAGGAATGTTAAACCAAATTTGTCTATTCCCGGGCCAAGAAACTCCAACTGTTCTGCTAAACGAAAGGGAAAGGCCTCTGGCCGTTAGAGTAAGAGACAAGCAGAGCATGTGTCTCTTTCATATCCCATCTGGGTGATGTCATCCCTGTTTCTGACAAAGACATTCAAGATCAGTAAGTCCAACATTAACCTGACTTACCTAGTCCCATCACTAAAACACAGGATAATTCAATCATGTAATTGTTCGAGTTGAAAGGAGCCTTTGAAGGTTATCTAGTCCAACTTCTCTGCAATGAACAGGGATACCTACAGCTCTAGCAGGTTGCCCAGAGCCCCATCCAGCCTGACCTTGAGCGTCTCCAGGGACAGAACTTCCATCACTCTGGTCAACATGTGTCAGTGCTTCACCACCCTTATCATAAAAAGCTTTCTCATTATATCCAATCTAAATCTCCCCTCTTTTAGTTTGAAATCATTTCCCCTTATCCAATCACATTCCTGTGTATCTTAAATACCTCCAGATGAGGGGACTTCACCACTCCCCTGGGCAGCCCATTCCAATGCTCAATCACCCTCTCCATGATGAAATTCTTCCTATTATCCAGTCTTAACCTTCCTTTAGTATAACTTGAGACCATTAAATGGGTAAGTACTGTCCAAAGCTCAATCAGAAATAGTGTTAATAAACTCGTGTGACAGTGCTGAAGCCTGAGTCATGGCTCTAATGAGTTTATTGATGCAACCTTAACTACAGAAACCATCTCCTATTAATTTCTATGCTTAGTCCTTTTCAAAACTTTCTTTCTGGATCATTAAGAGGAACATGCTACTTAATTAGTATTTCTTGCTGTGTGTCAGTGCATAGTCCTACCAGAATCGAGGCTCTACTCATCACACTCCTTTACCCAGTATTTCAGCCAAACTACTCTCAACTAACATCACTAACTCTAATTGACACAGTACTAGCAGCTTTCTTTCTTCCCTCCTTTTCCTCCTCTCCTATTAAACCTGTTTTTATGCAGTCTGTGATGGGAAGGTTAACACTATGTTCCTTGCAGCTGGCTTTGCCTAGGTAAGAGTCTACCCCTGAGTGAAAACCCAAATAATGGTTCTGCAGAGCGCTACTGGTTGAAAGCTTTTACAGTGACTTGGCTGTACTTAGTGTTCATTTGAATTCTGGCAATTACACTGTGATTTAATTATGTCTGTTAATGGGATTTCTAGAAAATTTATTATTATTTGGAGACCAAAAGCAATTGTGAGTTAATATGATATTCAAATGATATCATACTCAGCACTGAAAACTCAAATTCTTTCTTAGTAAAACAGATATTTTTACTAGTAGTTTTTCTCTGTAAATCCATGCTGTTTATTTTCAACAATTTACTCCACTTGTTCCTTTGTATATCTCCACCAAATACACTGAAATTACAACAAAGCTGTAGGCTCCTACTGTACTTATCTGGTACATATAGACTTTAATGGACACTAGGAGAGCTCTTCCTCTTTTATTAATTTCTGTTTAATTGCAAACACTTCCTACCTAGTCTTAATCCTCGTTGAAAGAACTGTGTCTGAATTGTCTATTAAGCTTAAACAATTTAAGCCAAATTTAAGGTAGTTTTCATTAGTAACTGCACAGTCTGAATTGAGAAGTATTCTTTTAACAAACTTCTAAGTATTTTTTAATGAGATAAAACTCAAGTGATAGTATTTGTCTAAATAAGTAGTCCTTGAATGTATTTCACACTGCTTTTGCATTTTAATAGCACTTAGTACAACATTTCCCTTTCATTTGTTCTTTGCTCACTCTGTAAGCAGTCTATTAAAAAAATAATAATAATAATAATAAAAAACTGAAACTGACAGTCAAATCCCCATAATCTCAGCACAGTGCCCAAATCAGTTGTAGTCTGAAACATGGTCTCTTCTCCTTCCTCTTTCCTGAAGAACCCTGAATTAATTTCTGGAAAATAATAAAACAACTTTGCATGCCAAATCCAGCCTCCTCTCTCCAGGATTACTGGGTGATTAAGAGACTCTTAAATAGAAGATGTGTCAGAATCTCCTAATCAGAGTGAGGAGCTGAGTTTGGGTCTCCTAAAGTTAATTGTTTCCTGCTGGACAAAAATAATTACTCAACTTTACTAACTTTAATAAATACAATTTTGAACTCATTAGCATGCATACCTAACAAGTGTTTCTTTACAGTCCTGTCCTTACATAATATTTTTGGACAAAACAAATTTTGCCTACAGGCAACAAGGAATTTCAATCAACTGAACTTAAATGCATCTATATGCTAATCTAAGTATATTCTATGTTTACATATTAGTAGTAACTATAAAAAAAAATAATACTTTCAACATTTAATATTTTCAATATTTCATGTTTATAAACAAACCATAGGATGCTCTCATGATCAAGGAACAATGCAAATAACATATAACACATTGCAACAGCCCATCACTGACCTCAGGACAAAAATAGCTATTAGCAAAAGAGGTTGGAAAATGTTGGGGGAAGAAAGTTTGTCTGCTTTCTGAGGGAGAGAGTGAGTATCCAGAAGTCCTGGGCTTCTTTGTGACTCCACAGGCACATCTTGCTTCACTTGTCAGTCCACACAGTCATTTTTAAGAATGAAGATTCCCAGGTGCTTGTGGACATTGGCAGACAGGGGCAGGCACACAGAAGTGGATCTAGATGAGCATTTTGGGGCTTGGAAACTGTCAATTTTTTTTAACCTTTTTTCCTGATAGTACTTATGCTTATCTAAAAATTGGACTAAAGAGTTAAAATACCGGTAACTATGTGACTTATACACTGACCAAGACAGAGAAATATGAGTTTACATATACGTATTTCATAGGTATAGCTTAAGGGAATCTTATGCATAAAATTCCCAAAAGTTCAGCAAACTGTACAAAGCCCAATTCAGAGCTAACACAAATAAGAAACAGATTTATATCTGCTGCTTTCTAAACTTGTCTTCTGTGTTTAACCTGTCCCCACCTGCCCAGCTGCTGCAGTTCAAAGAAAATAAAACACATTTGTCTTGAGATTTCAGCAAATCTCACCATGCAGATCTCTCAGCTCTCCTACCAGAGCATCCAGCTGTACCTTGAGATGTCCCACAGAGACTAAGCATAACCACACCTGTCACAGTCCAGTGCGCTATCACTATCCCTGACACCACTGCTTCTTTTACAGACTGTGATTTGCCTTTCATTGTTACCAACCTCTCCCTCCTCTTTCACATGATTCACTCAGGTTTGTAAGCAACTTCACTGCAACACTAATCATGCACTCAACAGTACCTCTAATAGCATGATTCTGAACTGGCACAGTACAGAACAGAATTCCCAACATCATTTATCGTGAGCACCACCAACGTGCACAAAACAAAATTTAAAAAAAAAATAAAAAAAAAAATCAAACTTTCCCATTCTGACTACAGAATAACATCTGATAATCAAGCACAAGCAACCCTGTGGCAGAAGTGTGACCTTAGTAATGTTTTCACATTCTGTTTTACCTAACAACCTCAGTGGCATGACAGTAATAGAAATACTGATGCTTTGAGGAAAATTTGAGTTTACCAGAACATACAAGCACATACATACGGAAGGACAGTGCCAAACAGTTATTAAAAAATGGTTCTCTGACATTACGAGCACTATCTATGTAAAAATCCAGATTAATATTTATTTGGTAGCAGTATCAATGCTTTGAATACCTGTAATGCACTGCAGTTTATGCACGACATATTTATGACAATTAACGCAGCTGCTAGATGGTACTAGATACTGGTTTTGTATCTTAATGGTCACTTTCAGTTGCAGTAAAGCATTCCATGTTTTCAGAAAACAATGAAGTTAAAGTTTGTTAAACAGACTGAGAAACCTGGAAAAATTGCTCATCTGTGTGTTCTCATTTTTGCGGGTTATGTGCAAAAGCTGTAGGACTTCCTCCTGACAGAAGGCAGAACTGTGCAGCACAGGAGTGGAAGGGCTACAGCACCTTTAAGCCACAGATTCATCTGTAATTTGACTGATTCTGTGCCAGTTCAGACAGCCCTCTAAAGGAAGAGCTAATTTGAGTTAGCTGCTGCAGCTTGCTGTGGGAGCATGTGTGGGAAGTGTATTTTGTAGTGAAATTGCACCAGTACTCTGAGATTGAAAGAGGAAACACAGGAGGGAGATCTAAGATAGATTTGGGAGTTCAGGTATGTGGAGAGCAGGGATGATGCTCTGAGTGCAGTAGTTCAGCTCCGGGATATCACAAATTTCAGCAGTACGGATTTCTAACAAATTGGGCTGTCCTCTTCCTGGAACAAACTCACTCAAAAACTACTCTGTTGACTTAGCTCAACTGCAGAGAGGATATAAAAAGCCTAAAATGCTTGCTTACTTCTGTATGATTTCTTACCTCTGGGAATTCTTCTCATGAGAAATACAAGTCCCTTGTTTTCTTTTGTCATTCATTAGAAGCAATGCATATGAATAACTGTGTGTTATTTTCTTGAATCCTTTTTCATTCGCATAAATGTATAAATGTGAATGATTTTCTCTTAATTCTCATTTGGGAGCCAGTCATTCGCTGCCTCAGTTGTCCCATTAATTAAAAATATATGTATATATATTTGGACTTTTTTCCTTCATCCACCTTCAGATTCTCAAGAGTTGAACTCTGTTACCTTATGCTACAGGTGTCTTGCTATCACCAAGTAAAGTATTAAACTTACGAGACATATGCTAGGCTCAAAGTAGCTCATTGAGTTAAATGCCCTGAGATATGACAAAATTCCTGACAGACTGCTGTTGGAAAAATCTGGGAAAAACCCAGCTACACACGTTGACTTCTCCGGACCCATAAGGGAGGGAATAACAGAGAGAAATTGATATTTATTTGCTCTTAGAAAGAAAAAGGAGTGGGATTTGCTCTCATTACATGAAGAACAGCTGTCTTTCTTTCCCTCTGAAGCCAGTGTAATTCCTCTTATTTCAAATTCAACATAAACCAGACTGCTGCTGCTTCATCATGGATAGCAGTGAGCTTGCAGTAGCTGTTAGCCTTTGCACTACACCAACACATACATGGGGGCACTGAACAAGATAAAGACCCCTTCTGACAGAGTCTCATCTGACAAAATCTTCTAACTACTTAATTAATTCTTCAGTGTTTTTAATTAAATAGTAAATGTCCAGTTTGGAAGGAACCAAACAGATAGCAAGTGGCTTGGTACAGTATTTGAAGCAGCATTAAATTTGAACACTGTGATAGAAATTAGTGAGGCTGTGATTTTAAAGCTTTGTTCCCTTCTTTTTTATGCATAAATAAATTACAACTTCTAAGTGTTTTCATACTTCCTCATGCAATTGAAGAAAGGTATTTTGCAGAACAGAGAATTTCTTTTGTCAGTGTCTGATTAAACAAGAGCCACAAATCGATGGAATAGATCTATTACCTTTTTTATTTATTCTGAGATTGCAAACATAGCCTGAAGTGAATATATACTTTTAATATCTATACACTTACTTAATAGAGAGAACAACAAAATTTTGAACATTTACACAAGCTTATTTTATCAATAAATATACTATGGAAGATTCAACAGGAAGGAATACATAACTTAATGGAGAAAGCATTTCTAAACACTTATTATTTTTCTCCTCCATTTCACTGCTGGTAATCTCAGACACTGAATTTTTCTCTTGCTGTCCCTTGGCTTTTTTCCTTCTTGCAATGTCCTTCACTCTCCCCTACTCCCCTTGACAAGAAGTTCAAAATGTTACATCTCGTGTTCTCTGTTAATACATATATAATAAAATCTTATATAAATACATTTTAAGGAAAACAGTTTTTTACTGCAAAGATTTTCTGGTATAGTTAAATGAATAAATAAACAATTGGCCCTGTCTAAGGATCTCATTTCCCAGAAATGATGCAAGAACTTTAAAGATGCAAAGTGCATCTACCCTCCGTTTTTATATTTGGCCTTCTCTCTCAATGCTATCAAATTTCTCAAATGAAAAACAACTGCTGTCAAGCCAGTAAAAGCCCTACAAATTATTATTCATTTAGAAAATTTGTCTCCCTATGAATTCACATGGCGACAGCAACAGAGAGCAGTCTTTTAGGCAGATTCCAGGAAAATGCTGTGCACTAGCCCAAGAGGCCCAAAAGCTGTTGTTTCACCACAGTTCTCCAATATACCCTGCAGCTACTCTAATTTTGTGGTGGGAATGAGAGATCAAATCCCATAATGAAAATAGTCCATAATTGTTTTCATACTAGTCTAATGTTAAAACAGCCATAAACACCTTCTCCAAAAAGCTTCTGAAATCGTTGTTAATTTGTAAGTGGGTGTAAAAGGTTTTTTTTTTTTTTTTAAACATTAGTAAAGAAAAGGGGGAAAAAACAGGACTTTACATACAGCTACTAGTAAGTAAAAGCAAAAGAAGCATCAATACAAACAACAATTAAAAATAATGCAGCAAAGAATAAAACATAGCTGGCTTAACATGTAAGAAACCCCAGGCATTTCAATGTTGTATTTTAAGTCACAGGCAAAAGATATTGTAGTTTGGACTTTGCATGCCTAATAATAGTGAAATTAGATAATTATCTAACTGAGAAACAGGCAAGTTTTCAAATGTCCAGATGGTTCCACCACCCACCTCATTTAGCAGAACTTCCTTTATTCACACTGCTCTAGCATGCTGCCTGTTTCCTCAATTTGTACCCATTAGCTGACAAGAAAAGGGCTGAGCTCAGAAATCAACAGGCTCTGACAGGAAGCCAGTTCTCAGGGGCCCTCTTAGCAGAACTAGGAATTTTTAACTGATGTTGCCCAGGAGACAACTGTAGCAACTAAGTCCCTATCTGAAGCAATATTATTGAAGAAGGTGAAAGGATTTACAGTACAAAGACCTCTTAATATTCTTGGTAAGCTGCAAGGAATGATCTTTAGCTCACAGAAAGGCAAGCATTGCATTTGGGCTTAGTATTATTCTGACAAATTTTGTTTCCATTCCCTAGTGCATAGAACTTTCCTGTTCTGCTAAGGGCTCCAACTACTACAACTGCAGTTTGGGTAATTTGGAAGATCTATGGGATAAGGTGGTGGTGGTAGATGAAATCTTGCCTCTCCACACCTCTGAGAAGCAGCAAATCTTTGTAGGTTGTGGGGAATGGGTACCATATCATTGCATCTGCAGTTGTGTCACAGGCAAAGATTTCTACCATAGAGCCTTCTGGTATTTTAAGGCATGAGCTGTCTTAAAGCAAGGACAGGCGGGAATGTGCAAACAAGGTCATTTGTCAGCTTCCAAAATACCAAAAGATGCTAACTTCAAATTATGTTTGTATTTATGAATATTACACCAAATTCAGTATCTGTTTTCACTAACACTTCTCTGATTAACCTGGTTAACCTAAAAAAAGGCTGCCTTTAAAAACATGAGTGCTCATTATGCCAGAATGGCAGAGAGATGACTTTACTTAATTTGTAATATGTGGGCAACAAAGAATGAATAAAATGTTTGGAGTTTGGTTTTGTTGAGCCAATAGAAATGAGCAAACAATGAAAGATTCATTTCAAGGTCTTTAACAGTAACTGCCTCAGAGAGAAATGTAATTCACCTGACACAGAACAACAAAGATGTTGAGATGCTGAGATGTTACACAACCTGGAAAACATATTAGATAATTATCTTTGGGCATAATGATTCCCTGACAAAACCTACATTAAAATGGAGTTGCTACTGAGAGTACATATTAATAGTCCAAGGGAAATTACAGAACGGGTGCTTGATAATTACCCTTAAATTTTGCATTTTAATCTAAGACATTCAGAGTGAAGGTTAAAAGAAGGCCATGTATATTCTGAAGCAGAAATCCGGCAAGAGGACCAAAATCACCTTACTTCAGCACAGTCAAGAATGCCACAGATTTCCAATGAAATAGATAATGCATTGTAATCTAGTACCTACATGGCATCTGATAGCAGAAATTTCATTTTGCTTATAAGCGGATGTGTCAAACTATCCAGCTTTTCTAATATATCACAAATAGGCACTTCGGAACTGACAGTGTATCAGTCAGTACTAGCTGGCAAGTGATCAAATCTTTAATAACTACAAAACTGAAATCTTAATCTAAAATCTTTAATAACAAGTAATCTAAAATCTCCTGAGAACAAAATTTGCATTGGACACCCTTTAACAAGGAAAGACACATCCTGGAAGAAGAAAAAGAGGAAAGACACACTTTACAAGCCCTAAGAGGAGTCTGATTCCACCTGCAAAATACAGCCAGTGTAGAGTACTGAGCTTTCAGTTACCTCTACCTTCTGAAACAATAAAATAAAATTAGTGAGATATCAACAGCAGTAGTGTTATTAAGGATGGAAGGAAAATGAGTAAGACAAATCAATACACTAAACTTCCAAATGGAAAGAGAAGAGTGTACAAGACAGTCTAATTTATCTGTATGAATTATCAGCTATCTATTTTGAAATATCAGTGTACAAATACCATCATCCCTTTTGTCATTAAGGTCTGTGTGTTATTTCAGGTAAGAGAAATGTGAGGACTCATACATCCAGTTCGAAGAAAATAACATTTTTCTTCAGTCTGTTTAATAAATGACTGCTTTTAAAATATCAGTCTTAAAAAAATGCTTCCTTTTAAACAGATGCTCACATATACCTTCTAGAGAATTACAGTGCACACATTAAAATGAACTGTCATCACTCTTAATGACATAGAAATCTCAAAAACTTTTGGTTTGCTAAATACTCAATGAATAATGGAAAACCATGCCTGTACAAACACTTAATTCATTTTTTTTCCCTTGAAGCTACACATAACTTCAGAACTTTTGGGTATCAGGAGGTGGCTTTTACTAAAATAATTGAGTAAATAAACCTTGAATTTTTATTTTAATAAGCATGTATTGTATTGCTTCTTATATATATGTTTCCTTTTAACATCAAAATAATCTTTTTTTATATAAGCATATTTTTCTTTGCATCATGTTATTAATACAATGATAAGCTTTTTTTTTACACTATACATTATATTAGCTGTATTACCAGTAGGATAATTGCAGGTAACATGTAAAGAAGACCTTGGAAAGCACACGTTTTGTCAAAATGAAAATGTGCTAGGACAAGTATAGGGAAGAAGGCCTTTACATGTTTACATGAGTAAACATGACTTTGCTATGGAAAGATGTACGAATAAATCACATATTATCCGTAAAAAGATAAATATATCATTTTGAAGAAAATTGTGCTTAAGTTCTTGGTGTAGAAGGGACCTCTGAGTCTGTATCTACCTCATGCAGCTGGTACCTTTCCCAGGATATGCTGTGTAGATGCATCCTTATTTTTCCAGGGTGAAATGTACTCTCAAGCACATCTCTTCCCAATGTCTGGTGTCCTTAGAAAAGGCAACTCTGTGTGTTCATCCAGAAAAGAGTGTAGCATTGTCTGAAAGTTATCTGTCTCTAAAATGCATCACAGCATACTCCACGATGTAAACACAGATGGACTGAAAAGGTTATAAAATCTCAAAAGAAATGTATCTGACTCTTGGCACTCTTGTACGTATTTCTTTAAAATGAAGAAGGTTGTCTACAATATACAGTACTAATAACATCCATCTATTTATCGGTTCACACATTTGGACACGTATTCATTTATTCATGACTAAATCAATAACCACATTTTCCACTTCCACCCAAGCTGAAGAGTCTCTTTGTTCACAACTTGAAGGAGAAATTCAAGGGCAACAGGTTAATGCAGTTAGAAGGGAGGACAGAGAAGGGCTGATCTAGCTAATGCTGTGCTACACTGAAAAGTATTGGAGTGATTTCTGAGTAAATCACTGACAATAAAAAACTAGATGGCTACATACTCACAACAAGGCAAGAAGAGGCTGTTCCATTATGTTTGTTTGCCTCACTTTCTCTTGAAGGACAAATGTGGCTAAACAAAACTTTTTACCTTTTTATATAAAGGATTTGTTGCCTCTGACATTCTTGAAAACGTCCATTGTTTTCAAGCTTTCCATATCTGGGAAGTTTCAACATGGGAGAACTGAGTAATGACAAAATGCTGGTAATTATGATGAGGTGCTAGATATAAAGAACAACATATGCACTTCACTTTTCAAACACCTTATTTTTACAATTCTAAATGTTTCCCGCAAGCTTCAGAAATATCTCATATCAACATACACAGTCTCAGTGTAACATGCAAGGTTCTTATAGCACAGTTCACATTGCATTTAAAGGACATGAAACTAACACACCTGATCAAAATACTGCACAGTCTCTTTAAATCTAAGGCCATTTGAATACACAGTGTGCAGAGGACAGCATACTATTCAGCCTTCATGGACTTTGCTGTGTTTGCTTTCTCCAGCTGTAGCAAAAAGGGACAATAATCAAAGACATACACTTTTAAAAAATCAGATTATTTCTCTTCTTGCAAAATTTGAAGATATCACAATTAAGCAAACATCACAATAACGCAACAGAAAGAAGATAAGAATGGGAAGAGTTACAAGTGGTTTTAATGCTTAGGACTGTGTGATTATGAGTGCAGCGTTACTGGGGCAATGTGCAGGACCTACATGCTGACACTTTCAGGCAGAGATAGCAGCAGGAACCTAGTAGCACCATTGTGAATATAAAATAAACAGATATCTCAAATCTAGAAGCTGTTGCTGAACATTTTTGTTTGTTTGTTTGTATGTTTTGTTTTGTTTTGTTTTGTTTTTCCCAGGAAATGGGTATGTTTGAATAGAGTATTTGCAGCAATGGGAGAATTGGCTAGTTGCTGTTCAGTCAATACATACTGTGTCTGTTAGCAACAGCAACAATAAAAGGAACTCTAAATAGTGGAACAGAGGTTACTTACTTGCTGAAGAAGCTATCAGATCTTAACTGTTCAATTTAACCTCTGAGAAACCATATCTACAGAGAATGCCTGGCAAACCTGGCCATGTCTTGATTACAAGGACTGCGCTCCTACTCAGGAAAATGTAAATTGAAATTGCTTGGCACCTCTAAGATGCAGTCTTCCACAGCAATGAAAATGCACATCTCTTATTCCTTGCCTGGCAAAGGAACTCTGAGAAGGCTCAATGAAACCCACAGAACTTAAAAAACTTTTTACACTTTTGCATTTTTTTTCTACAATAGACAGACTGCAGAAACACACAACCCTGCAGTTTAGCAAGACTGGCAAGATTGACAGGGCTTCTTTTGCACTTGTTCACTAATCCTGATCTGATCCAAGGAAAAAGAGTTCCTGGGCCATTCAGCTTTGTCTTTCTTGTCTTTTCTAGCCACTCCTTGACAAGCATTCTGTTACAGTTTTGTGGCATCAAGCTGGTTAGGAACAATTCAGATGAAATCAGACCATCACATTAAAAGCTGGCCACCTACACAAAAATTTGACAACAAAAGCTGGCCTCAAGGAAACAACAGCGGGTTCTCACACATATGCAATTTCTCTGTTAACATTTCATTAGAATTTAGGCTGAAACAGTGGAATGAATGAGACATACTGGGGAGCAAAACTCATCATTTAAATCAGTGTTCATATTCTTTTTGTTATTCCAGCATTCTCAGTTCAGCTTTGATAAATGGAAACACTGCTTAGCCCTGGTCCTTGTATTGCTTTTAGATATTTGCCAAATACACGGGAAAATTATTTGAAAAGTTGAATATTATCTCTAAGTGTTCAAAATTAACATTCAAGAAGTTCTCTTTTTATGAAGATGTACTTGGAATCTCTGCTTAACAAAAGGGAAAAAAAAAAAAAAAAAAAAAAAAAAAAA
>PPHD01001851.1:0-39586 GCA_002909625.1 Bambusicola thoracicus
AACTTGAGGCCATTTCCCCTCATCTTGTCACTTGTCACCAGTGAGAAGAGACCTACCCCGCTCTCTCTGTAAACACCTTTCAGGTACTGGAAGAGCATAATAAGGTCTCCCCTCAGCCTCCTCTTCCCCAGACTAAACAGCCCCAGCTCCCTCAGTCTCTCCTCATAGGGCTGATTTTCCAAACCCTTCACTAGCCTCTGAGGTCCTTTCCAACCTGATATATAGCAAACAAAGCATCACATTGGGACAGATCTAAGAATCCATCTCAGCCAACATCTTGGCATTTTCAGAAGTCAGAACAGAAAAGCCTAGGAAAGAGAGTGACTAGAATAGGCCGTCCCCCAGGCACACACTCAAGTTTAAGGCAAGTCAAAGCTTAGACATGTCATATCCCAGACACTAAAAGCAGACTACTGCCATTAATGGTCATTAGCAGACACTTTTACTTAGCTTGTCTAAACACTTCCTGAAATTACACAGAATCACAGAACGTCAGGGACTGGAAGGGATCTCGAAAGATTATCTAGTCCAATCCCCCCGCTGAAGCAGGAACACATAGATTAGGTCATGCGTCCAGGCGGATTTTTAATGTTTTCTGAGAAGGAGACCTCTGCTCTCCAGGCAGCCTGTTCCAGTGTTCTGTTACCCCTACTGTGAAGTAGTTTTTTTCTCATATTTATGTGGAACCTCTTACATTTCAGCTTGCACCCAATGCCCCTTGTCCTATCACTGGATGTCACTGAAAAGAGCCTGGCTCCATCCTCCTAGCACTCACCCTTTATATATTTAAAAACATTAATGACATCACCTCTCAGTCTCCTCCAAGATAAAGAGACCCAGCCTTTCCTCATAAGGGAGATGTCCCACTCCCTCAGTTATCTCTGTGGCCAATCATTTCCTTTTCATGCTCCCCACAGCCTACTTTATACCTAAACAGTATTATCCATCAACACCTTTTCAAGCCTGAGAAAGCTATTTAGCTCCTCCTTGAGATGAAGGTGACTCCATAGCTCTCTGATCACCTTTGCTGTCTCCATTCAATTTCTATACAGTCAAATGCATGTTGCTCCTTGGTTATGACTAATTACAATATTGGCACTAAATACACGATGTTTAATGCCATCATTAAGGATAACACTGATGTAGTTTGTGACACTCCTTTAGCTTGCCTTAGCGCAACTGTAGGACTTCAGCATTCAGGTCCAAAACACACATGCCCAGCCTGACCTTGAAGGGATTCAAAATTCATCAGAGCTCATGGTTCCTACACTGAACCTCCCATGACGTCAGAAACACTGTACTCAATACACTCAAAGGCGCCTCAGTCTTACCAGTGCATGAATAATAGTGAGATATATGTTATCAAAACCCCTAACCTGGGGAAGGGTGAAACACTTAGTATTTCCACTATTTTATCATCCCTCCACATTTTTTTGTTAATTGTGTAAGGAGGACTGTCCCTGAATTACATTCTTAGACAAGCGTAAGTAATCAAGGAAAACGTTAAAGAGTTGAACTCAACTCTGTCTTTGCGTCCAGAAGTTCTGAATTCCTTTCTCACTGCCAGGACAATACCCTAATGAGTCTCTGTCCACCCAATCTGTACATTAAATATCTACAGGGCCAGAAATGCAGTTGGTGGATAGATGCATCTGAATTCCACTATTAAGCCTGCTTGCATTAATGTAAGCCTGCATCCACAATAGTTTTGGTTAATGGATTAAGCTTTCTTATTAACAGAACACAACATTCATTTTTTTCTCTCATTATTGAATGCATATGAAAACAACGCCATTTTAACAGAGTGGTCATAGTTTGGTTTCTGCAGTTCATCAGTTCATGGAAGCATAACAAGCACAAATGTTAAGGTTAGTACAGCTTGTTATAGGACATGCTTTGAAACACCATTTGCCTTGAAAACACAGCAATACATTGGACTGCTGCCTAAAGATACCCAGGTGAGTATTCATTCACATAAGCCTTGATCCATATGAGAAAGACTGGCAGTAGGGATGTAAAAAAAACACCTCCAACAAAATAAACTCATATTTCCTTTTTTATTCTCCTTTAAAGTTTTCTTTTCCTCCTGCTCCAGAAACCTTTGTGAACCAGACCAGCATATATCCAAAGCAGACTGAAATGAGAGGAGTTATTCTGGCTGGCTGGAACCCTTAGATTCCAGCACAGGGCACTAACTGAAGTTCTGAGAAGAGAATACAGGCTTCCTTTCTGTCATTCATCAGTGAGAATTCAGACTGCTGTTTAGGTTGGTGAAAAAAAAAAAAAAAAAAAACCCACAAAAAAACCAATGTATTCTGCCAAACTAGCCAGCAAAGCAATTCTGTAATAGGCCCAAGCTCATTCATGCTCCTCATGGCATGATATACAAAAGAGTTGAAGGAACTTTTATTAGAGGCCCTAAGACTAGCAGTCTATGTTAAAGAAAATACATATTAAGAGGTAGAAGAGTGATGTACGTTTCAATTTTTTGCAAAGCAGGTGCATACTGAAAGCTTGCTTTTCAGGGATGTTTGGGCACAGCAGGTAGATTTGTTTAGTTATTCTTACACAAAAGAAACAGCCATTACTTTGAGTGCTCTCTTAAAATAGAAATACCCTCAATTACCATCATCCAACTTCTCTTCTGTAAAGACATTCATCAAACAGGCTGTCAGAGTGGAGAAGCCTGCCAGTTCTGCGCAGAAGTGCTCTGGAGAATCTACTTGGAAGAGTACCAAGGCATTTCACAAGACTTAAACACAGCAGAGATGCACAGTTGGAATATTCTCATAGACTGATAAATTTCCAAGTGGGGATTAACACCCAAAGAAAGCGCATCACCACTAGCCCTGCTCCCAGCTCAGATGTTGCCAACTCTAAAAAGCTGGGTGACTGCTTCCAAATGCCATAGTAGCACTCATCTTTGCTGCTCCGAAGTTACAGTGTAAGCTGTGAGGTACTGCCACAATTGAATAACTACATAATTTTAGTTACCTATATTTAGAAAGTCAGAAATACTATTTGCTTTGGAGACTTAAGCTATTATATGATCAACCATGCTATACCCCAGAATAGGAAGGCAATTTCCTCATACAGTCCTTTTGGAAGAACAACTTACATGCATATTTATGCAAGTTACTGACAGTAAGGAAAGGCAAGTAAATTCAGCAAATTCTAATTGAATCTATCTGTTAGAGTGACATTTATGTGGGTAAACAGATAGATATTGCAGTGATCTCTTCCAAACTCTACCTGAAGTGTGTCATCATTCAATACAGCACTTACAGAACCAGGTATAAAATCTGGTTCTACCCTAAGAACATCCCCTTTACTCCACAAAGACAACTCCTTAAGACTGAAGACTTGAAGACTTGAAGACATAGGGAAAAAGACTTCCCTTGTAAGAAAAGTACCTCTGCAAACAGTGTTCTACTTGTAGTCAGTTCTGTCCTGAAATTTTCTAGAGGTCTTTTGATGACTTTTATAACCAAATTAAAGGAGTATTTGGGTGTGTGTGTATGTTGACTGGGTGGGAAGAAACTAGAAAGGCATCAGAAAGGCACCCTCTGTTAGGGGCATGTAGAAGCCCATAAAGCCCCCATGACCTCTTCTCTCCCTTCTTCACCAGTTCTAATATACACAAATGTTAAAGAAAACCAATCAACTGCCCTTCGTTTAAAAAGCCTTTCATAAAAAAAATATATTTTAACATTAAAAAAAATGTTATACAGCTTGCAACATCTTCACTCCATGTACATTTCAATAACTCTACCATGAATACATCTGCTCCCAGATTCAAATGAGCATACATACATATCTTGCTATAAGAAGGTTCACAGGGCATGTAATGCAAGATCACAGCAAGGTTCTAGAGCAAGGCTTTGTTACTCAAGTAATTAAGTGACTCAGCTTCTCAAATAAATAACAGAGGCTTCAGAAGTTCAGACCAGCTGCAGCACTTCACCAAAACATATTGAGATACCCAACGTTAGATCTCAGGAGTAAAAAGTGTAATAACAGCAGGTGTAAGAAGAACTCTGCTGTGCAAGTTTATTTCTCATTGACTTAGAGCAGCATATGCATTTGAAAACAAATTTCAGATGTTGTTGCCAAGCCTTATGTTTCAGCCTAACTGCACTTACAGATCAACAGAACGGGTTTTCAGGAACTGCGCTATACACAAAACATTCAGAAAACAGTATGTTGATCAATAAAGCTCTTACTTCCTTCTACCAGCAAATCAACGTGAAAACTATTTCTCAACCTTTGAATAGGGCCACAAAGATGGTGAATGGCCTAGAGCATCTCCCCTATGAGGAAAGACTAAGTGAACTGGGTCTATTTAGCCTTGAGAAAAGAAAGGTGAGAGGGGATTTGATCCAGGTTTATAAATACTTGAGGTGTAGGGGCCATAGTGGCGATGCCAGACTCTTTTCAGTAATGTGTGGGGACAGGACAAGGGGAAACAGCCAGAAACTAGAGCATAGGAAGTTCTGCATGAATGTGTGCAAGAACTTCTTTATGGTGAGGGTGACGGAGCACTGGAACCGGCTGCCCAGGGAGGTTGTGGAGTCTCCTTCTCCAGAGATATTCAAGACCCGCCTGGACGCCTACCTGTGCGACCTGGTATAGGGAACCTGCTTTGGCAGGGGGTTGGACTCAATCTCTAGAGGTCCCTTCCAACCCCTATGATTCTGTGAATAGGAAAGCACACCAGGAGACTTTCATATGGCACTTGTTCTGTTGGTGGCTTAAAAGACAGTAGCAAAGTTTAAGTCAAATAATGCATCCAGAGGTAATTCGAAGTACAGTATTAAGAATTGAAACTCAAGTCTGACTGTAAAACACATTCAGTTACTTTATCCTAAGGGCAGGCAACTATTTCTTTCTGAGAAATCTATTTGGCAGACCACACATTAAAAGCATTTAAACTTTTTTTTTTTTTAATTTTGTGATTTTTAAAGAAGAAAGAAACTACCTAGGTCAGAGAAGAACTGTGTAAAGCTGTCATGGATAAGCCTGGCCAGCAAGACATTGCATCATGCCCTTCCTAACCTAAACACTGCTTGTTTTCTGCTTTTCCTGGAAGGAGTCTAGATCCACAAGTCATCACAAGTCAGCCTTTTCAGAAGGTCCGTATTATGAGATGTGTCCAAAGTCTTCTTTGACATGTTGGGCTGGGAAGAACTGAGAAATGCAGTAAGCCAGATACAAAAGTGCAAGTGAGGGTAGCCCTTTAATTGAGCACTTCACTAAAATAGCTAGATTTAATCCCTGAATGGTATCAACAGAAACAGGTTAATACACTTTGATTTGTTGCAGCAAGTCTGTCAGTATGTATCAACAGTCCCAAATATTTAGTAGTTAGTTTCCCAAGAATCTGGCATTCTTTTCCCAGTAACAATCATCTAATCTGGTGTAAACTTAGTGTTACATAACTATTTTCCACTTAAGGAAGATATGAAAAAATCCACTCACAGGCAACTTCACGCCAGAGTATTCACACATACAAAACTCTCACAAACCCATGAAAAAAAGTCAGTACTTAACCAACTGTAAGATTTTTCTGACTCCTTCAGAGATTCTCAGGAAAGCAGGTCACTTGAATATCAAAAAAAATCTTAATAAGTGCAAGGAGTCATCACCCAATATGAAGACATCACAGTCACAAATTAAAATATACCAGATACTGCTGCTGGGAAAGAACTACATTAGGTTCATCATACATCCACTCAGTCAGACAAATTGAGCAAGAACAGAACATACATCCTGGCAAGACTGCAGTGGCACACTCAAATAAGATGACACACAGCAAAAGTAACAGTACTACCTTGAAGATCTATAGTGGTGTGATTAGAGTGAGGAATAATTTTCAGTGCAGCATCCACAAAAGCAAGAATTTGCGCTTTTAATAACATCAGTAATCCAGTACAAAAAAAAAAGTGCAAATTTAAAGTATAAAAGAGTTTAACAAGTCACAGAAACAATGAAAATAGCCAACTGTTTTGAATGTGTCTCTGTAACCAAGTTTCCCTGCAGTGCAGAAACAAACTTTACATCAATAACTGTGATAACAGTGCAAATACGAAGGTGTCAAGTCTTTAGGAAGGTTCCTTTGTAATGACTCTTGGCCTGGTATTAGTGACTGTCCTAAATTTCAACTGAATATTTTTTTCAATTGTGCCTAGAAGCTTCTATTTTTAGTTCCTTTTCATCATATTTAAGATTATTGTTCATGTTTTATAGATGTACAAACATTGCTTGTAGCTAGAGTTAAACACTCAAAGTAGTAGTAAAACTAGGTAAAAGCCTACAAATCAGCTCTCATGGCTAGCTATGGATGTGATAACATTAATTCAAAGAAATGAAGGGTCACAGAAATAGGTTCTTCCCTTTCCCTCCACCTCTCCAGGGACTGGTCCCACAGAGTCAGATATCAGGCCTATTAACTGTGGTTGCTGTGAGGAAGCACAAGGCTTCTATCTATCCCGCACCTGCTCTGCAAATAGAAAGGAAACTACGATGTTGAATGCTGCTCAATGACATACTTCAGAGCCTTTTGTTTGTTTTATATTTTTTGACTCCGGTTTTCTTAATTATAAGCCGTACTTACTTCCAGAGGACTTCTAGCTGTAGCTTGATAGTGCCCAGTTCAGTTATATCCACGATGATTGCTTGAGGCTTGGTAGTAAAGAAGTTTATGCTGTCACAGGTCACAACACCAACTAGAACTGTGGCCAGTCCTCGCAGTTCTGTCACCTGCTAGGACAGACAAATATATCCACTTTCATCTCAAAAGAGAATCCTAAAGTCACATGCACAGAAAGGAAAACATCCCTGGGTCAGATCTGCTAGGACACCCTAACAAACAAAGTCCAGATCTCTGATCCTAAACTGCTGTGAGCCGATACTCCCACAGAGAATATGCCATGGATTGTTAACAGAAAAAAGAGAGGTTCAAGAGTGGAGGAAGACACAGAGCTGTACAGTACTTCTAAAAACAGAAAGGACAGTGCGAAAAATATTAGTCAGACTTTCATAAGTGAACAAAAAGTGTAAAGCTTCGTATTAGCTCTTCTAAAACAAAGTGATTGTCTCAGAAAAACTTGTACTGCTTTACAACTTCTATGAGAAAACAGCCTCTCAATTACCCTCTCACCCAATCTACATCACACAGTAGCACCAAGAGGGGTGTTGTACAGATACCTCTAAAGGTTGTCTTGGGAAGATGACAAAAAGTCTATCTTAGGAAACCAAGTTCTTGATGCCACTTAGGAGGGAAATACTGCAATAGCTCTTTTAATATAACTACCAGAACTGGAAACCATGCACTGGCATAGTTTCCTAGCAGGATAGGATCCAGCAGAGACTTCACTCTCAGCTCTTTTTAGGTTGGCAGGAGTCATGCTGCATAGTCCAGCCCATGAAAGATTCCAGATTATATTAGAAATGCTCTTTAACGATTAACTCCACCTGCTAGGTACATGCCAGAATCAATGCCAGTGGCAGCTGCACAAGGATACATGAAGACCACAAGCTTCCCCCAAGGAATACCCAAAAAAAACATAACCTATATATCACAGAGCACTACCACTAGTCCCTTATTATTAAGACTATGAACTCTTTAGGTGTGCTTTTTATCTTTTATATCCCATATCTTTATCATCAAAAGAAAAGCAGACAGAATCCTGTTCAATATAGAGAAAAGAAAACTAATTAAGTGCTTTGACAAATGCATGGTAGGGTAACAGGTAAAGCAGTATGGCAGAAGACCTGTTAACACGCTGGTTCCAACCCAACCATTATACACCACACCTTGATTTCAAACTGCTCATGGAGATTGGGTATAAAGATCTTTTCTTCTTCATCCCACGTTTGGCTGTCATCAGTCTCTATCTTGCCTTTCAACTTCCATTTTTGGCGTCCCAGTCGCACAAAAACCTGGAAATCACAAGGAGAAAAGGCTGTTAGGTCAGCATATCCCAGAATATTCTCTTTGGACCAAAAGCCTCAACTCCGCTTCAAAATTGCAGAGGCACAGCTGTTCCTTTGATCACCATGTATTTAGGAACTTGGATGAAAATAGAAGACCAGAGGCAAAGGTTCAGGTTGTGAGTTTTAACATCATCAATCAATGCCTAATGATATATCTCATCCATTTCAGAAGACCTTCAAAACTGCTGCATATACAGTGCAGAGGTCCTGAAATACATGGCACACTGGAATTGATTTAGAATCATTAGAATTACCAGAGAAACTCTGTGAAGCACTAAGCTGCACTGAAATTATACCATGGGCAGTCTTCCAAGAAACAGGCAGCAACTGTTATTTAATTCTAAGGCAACTCTAAAGATGAAGACCTACCAGGCTGGTTTTAATAGACAATCACTGCCATCTTTCAAATCCTCTCATAACACTTAACTCAAATCCTTCTCTACTCAATTTCAAGCCAGAGTAATCACTGAATATGCCAGAGTCCTGCCCTCACCAAGACAGTGCACAGTTTTATCATAGCCTGTTTCCCACTTGCCTTCTACACATTGTACCACTGCTCTCCAATTCCTCTGCTGCAAATTCACAGCAATAAAATAAAGGACAAAATGAATCATTATATACTGCACCTCATACTGGTCACCTGGGCAGAGACGTGCAAATCCCACCAAGCCTGAAAAGAGAAGATAAGCTCCTAATATTTGAAGAGTTTTACAGTGTCCCAACAAAGCCTCAGTAACCCAGTTAATCTCTCTTTGTGCTTAGTCTTATGCACAAGCTATCCCACTGGGCCAGAACTCCTTGTCAGCTTTTGCACTCAAATAAATATAAAATAACATTCTACATCTGTTTTACAGCACTGAAGCAAACAGAGGTTTGCCAAAAATTCTGGTCAGTGTCAGATGTAGAAAGCCACTGGAAGCAACTCGCATTAATTTTGGGTTTCCTAGGTAGAAACTTAATTTGTTTAGAGTCTATTTATTGAACTAATGAGTATTGAAAGAAATGTGACAAGAACATACCTTTCATCTTCAAGTGAAACTCTCCTAAGTGGACCTCTAATGCTCCTTCTATGAAGCACATGTCCTAAAAGAAAGATTCAACGGTCAACTAGGACTGAAAAGCAGAGTGAATAGAGTAGCTCCCTGTCCATCCATGTCATGTTGTTATGCTATCTTTGAATGACTGCCTTACTGACTAACACTTGCACTAGTGGAGATCAATGGCGAGACCATTCATACCACTGTTAAGATAGAAAATTGTGATGCCTCTCTGCAAAAGAGTGGAACATTTTAATCAATTCATCTTCACGTACTTTCCACTGCTTGTTCTAGAAAAACAGCATAACTTACACATTTTGAATCCAATATTCATCACATTACTTCCAACAGAAGTCACAATGGACACCAGCATTACAGCATAAATTCAGTGAATTTTTCATTTGTCTTCATAGAATCATAGAACAGAATCATAGAATTGCTCTGGTTGGAAAAGACCTTAAAGATCATCAAGTCCAACCGCAACCTAACCATATTACTCTAACTCTAATCAACCCTCCACCTCATGAGAACTTGAAGCCAAACTGAGTAGTGGACAAAAACAGGGAGAAAACCAGAGCTTTGCCTGAAAGGTATTTATCTCATGAGTTTCAGTTCATGTTATGTACTGTATTTTAGTCACATGTTAAGTTTCTGAATTCCCATTACTGGAAAAGCCATCAACAACTCCTGGTACCTTTTTTGCTAAGCTACAGTCAGGTCTTTGCTACACATTACCAATATTTCCTACCTCTGTACACTCCTGAAAGTTCTTATAGAGCTCCACTAGGCTCTCCCTGGAGGCTTTGGTGGAAGGAGACAAGGAAAAGGCATGTTTCATATTAGCGGCCCCATCTCGTAGTCTGCACTGGATACAATAAGCTTCATAGAGTTCTTCTACCTTTAAGATTTGTGGATAATTTCAATAAGGAACATTGTCCGTCTTTAATGGAGGAGGGGGGAAACAAAAACACCCACAAACAAAACCCATTATGTTAGTACTGCAACATGCTACAACTCATGCATTTTACAGATTGGTAGAAAGGTAACAGTTTGTAGATGTTCCTGAAAACAAAGAGAAGGGGATATTGTAAATTATTTCTCAATTAATAGACTAGAAGACAGGGAGTGACACTTTGTTAAGGGCAAAATTACTCACAAAACAGGAAGTTGATTCTTTTAAAACATATTTATACACCTACACCTTTAGCTATGTCTAAGGAGAGATTTAATTTCTTTAGAAGCAGACATGCACGTTTAAGAGGTGATGGGGGATAACATGTAAATGTCCTAAAAGCAAACTTAAGTACTTTCTGAAAAAAAACTGGCAGAGTACGCAAATTGGTTACACAGGCAAACATTCAGCCTGCACAGAAACATTCAAGAAAATAAATAAAAATACTCTTCTTCCATAACAGAGTGGTTATAGCTTTCAGAAAGTGTCTAGTATCATTCATCTTTAGAAAAACTATAATCAAACTATTTTCCATTCAGAGAGTTTGCTTATATAGAAACGTCTCACGCATACAAGACAAAATTCCCTTACTTTGCTTATGTGGAATTCCAGTTTTCTAATGTATCTCTCCACAGAGCGAATTTGCTTTTGAAGTAGGTAGATAGGTAAAGAGAGAGAAAATGAACTTGATTAGTTTTTTCAGTATTTCCTAAACGAGTCTTTAAGCAACACAGTAAGCATCATTACTTCTTCCTTATTTGCAATACTCACAATTCTTACCTTATCAAGGTCATAGTAGAAGGCCTGAAAGACAAATAGCACAAATTGAACAGGAGATCACACATTTGTATTAAATTAACAACATTTTTGTATTTATGATAGAACTCACCATGCATTTAATCTAGATGCACTAAATTAATATGTATTGTTTACTACAAGGAGACAGCCTAAAAACTTTAGAAGTAGCCTTGTTTTCTGTGTGTGGTTGGTTTGCTTCCCCATCTCCCCCACAGCAGCCCTCTCACCTTTAGATGTAACAATGACTTGGACATTAGTCATGGCACATTGGACTTTATTTTTTTGACCTATCATTTCCCAAATGAAATAAATTCTGATGAGCAAGTTATCTTTTCATTAGCACTGTTGCCAAAGGTACTTTTAGGAAGTTGTGAACAGAGCAGAATCTATATTGCTAAGACACATTCAACAGCTATTACAAACAATGCCTGGTCTTTCTACTTCAGACTTGAGGAAATATAACCCCAGTAAGAAAAGGAGCGTAATCTAAACAACAAAGGTGGATGCTGAAAGAGGAAAACTTCAAGTTTACATCTAGACATAATTTATTCCATAAATTCTAGACTGTGATGACTTGCTGATCTCATTTCAGTGCTTTAACTAGAAAACCCCTGAGAGTTCCAGATGTGAGAGATATCATCTGTTTTTGTGCTAGCCTTTTAAAATTCATTTAGGTATTAAGAGCAACGTACCAATCTGGAGTTCCTTTTTGTATCTTTCTGTCGATCAGAGAGATAATCCAATTCAGTCTGATGTGCTTCCAGGTACTCACTGGAGAGGAAGAAAACCAGAACCATTACAGTCTTCTGGTACATTCATTATGACACCTTCTCAAAGATTTTTTCAGCAGAATGTTAAAAAGCAAATTCCTTCTCTAGAAATTTCTCTTATTTTCTTCTCTGGAGGGATGAATGGCCTTACAGATGGACATGGATCAACAGATGAGGAAGGGCAGTTTCCATTGGTAAGTATTTGTTCTCAATGCCAAGTTACTTCTAGAGAATCAGGAGACTGATATAAAGAAGCACCTGTAAAAGACGAACCTAGGCCCACTAAAATCTCAGAATACTTTTTTTTGAGGTAGAAAAATCAGTTCATTCATTCATCAAGTCTTTTCTTACAGTTAGAGAAGAGTAAGTCTTCATTGACCAACTCCATCTTAAAAAAGAAACCCTTCAGCATTAACCACTTGCACTACAGAATGAAACTTACAGAAATACTCTGTACGTAAGGTAGGGCAGATATCATCCACTGTTTTAGTATGCAGAAGCAAATATCATCTTTTAGAAACAGCTCCTTTATGCAACTGTCACTTTTTCCAGAGCAGGAACTATTTTGCAAAGTGTGAAGAACTTCATGCCAGCTGGCTTCTTTACAGCTGCTTGCACGCAAAGGCTGGCCCTTAAGAATTCTTATAAGTCCTTTAACTATTTCTGCTGAGAATATCTCCTTCCAACTCTGCTTTTAACACAGGTAAGATTTTCCTCTCCTATTTAAAAGGGAATTACAGCCACTTGGTATATACTACATAAAACACAGTCACAGAGCAGTTAAAATAATTTCACAATAGTCAAATGCACTTCAAGTTTGCTTTGATGCATTTAATTTTCTTACTGTTACAATATCAGATCACCCAAGATACCCAATGGCTGAGCATTCAGCTGCTTGCTCTTCACACTTGCCCATTAATAGCTCACTATAGGAGCATCCAGGGCTGCTGGCAGGAAAGTTTGCTTTCCTTCTAGGAGAGCGTTGTCACTTCTAGGTTATAGCATGTTAATGCTGCCAGCTTGATGGAATGGTACCCAGATGGTTAACAGAAAAGAGTTATTTGCTACAACTATATAGAAAAAAAACACATAAAACATTCTGTACTAAAAATTCAAGTTACTCCAGCACCAAGCAGTCTTAGTCTGTATCTACTTAAAATTTGGACTTCATAGTGCCATTTGATACAGTTGTTTTCTGTAGGTTACTTTAGTCAATTAGTTAGCTACTCAGCTTTGGCAGGAGTCTGATCACATGGCACTCCCTGCCCAACTGGGAACAAACTCTGATCCACTTTATAGTTTCTCCTCCCTAAGCTGTGATGAATTCTAAACTCTGTAGAAACATTTGATTCCATTATTTGTTTTAAGTCTAAATTCTAATAAGACATCTACTGATTCTTTCATTTATTCTAGGACCAGGAATTTATAGTTCTTTATTGGGAGAAAAAAGAAGTGACATTTGTGAGCACATAAGTTACTAGAGTGCTTTTCATGCTCTTAAGAAAACTATGATCAGAATTAACACAGTAGAAAAATGCTAAGGAAAACAGAAAAATACAGGAACAAACTTCATGGGATGCCAGCAGGAAGAAGTTACAAGTTTTGCAACCCAAGTGTATGGCTGTATGGCAAACAGGTATTGGATTGGAAAGACTATGCTGCTACAAAGTAGAAGCGAAATAAAGATTGTACCTGTGCCCTGGGCTCTCTGAAAGGTTCCCAGAGGGAGGATCTCCAGATAGAGCTCCTTCCTCCTGGGGAGTCAGCCCTTCAATGGGGTCTAGGAGGGCTGCAGCATGGCTCCACCCCTTCCGCTCACTCAGGTGAAGCTGCGTTCACCTGTGCCCCTGCAGCTGACTCAGCGCTCGCCTCAGGTGGGCAATCAGAGGTTCAGGCCGTGATTCAACAGTTCCCATACACCAAGGAATGCTATTTTATGTTCTAACAGCAGCCTTAGAGCATAAATGAAGTTCCTACAATATTAGACCAGGTTCACTGACATAAACTCTAATGATTTAAGATGTATATTTTCATATAGTAAGGTCTGAGGACACAATTTAAAGTTTTAGTCACTGGTGGAGTCAAAGGAGACAAATGGCATTTTATCACCACATCTTACAACAGTCTGTAATACCAAGAATGCAAGCACACTCATACTTTATTATAAGCACTGAGTAACATCAGTATTTCAGTGATGGAACTGACAGCTTCCTCAAAGCCAGAACACCCCAAATTCACACTGCCAGTCCTCTTTGATTTCTACCATGCCTGTTGCACACACCCACGTCTGCCAGGCAGAGATAACAGACAAATTGGACCTTCCATCCTTTTTAGTCAAATTCATACTAATGCAGCATTGTCTGTGCAGTCAACGATGATCAAAACTCTGAAACAGTACTAGCTTTAAAGCAATAAAATTGAAGTAAGGAGCTTAATCTTGTTAGTACTGCCATTAGAAGATGGGGTCATACTAGAGATTTGTTTCATCACCTGAAGTCAACTAAGTTTTTCAGGTGGATCTGCTTAGACTTTTCCCTTACAAGAGCTCTATAATATCCTGTAGAGGATATAGTAGTACAGAGATAACAGAAACAGTTTGTGAATAGCTCCTCCTCTAGAAGCTTTCTTCAAATCATCTCCAAAATCCAGCTGTCCTATCACTCTTGAATTATTCGCTTTATCCTCAGGCTTTCTGCTTCCTACTCTGTATCCTCTGAAAGTCTCCCTTTCTTGAGATATCTCAGTTGCTCCACAAATAATAGGCAATTTCCCAACAGAGTTTTACTTGTCACTGATTTTTTTTTTTTTTTTTTTAAAGAAGCTTAACAAACAAGGAACAAACAAAAACATCAGAGGACCCAGAACGTTTTGTTTGTGAGCAGACTGGCTGGGCACAAATGAAACTGTTGTCTTCCAAAATTTCAAACCAGTGCCTAGAGAAGTTACTATGTAAATTTACGTATGACAGATGGAGACAGAGAACAATGTGATATACAGAGTTACGCAGCATAACTAGGTATGATAAGCTACTGTATTTAAAAGAGTCCTTACTTAAGTCCTTTCTTCAAAGCTTCAAAAATTTTCTTCACCTGCAGTGGTTTTGGATCCCAGATGACCGCCCCTTTCTGCAGTGAAGAATAACCCTTGGGGGATTTCAGTGACATTCTTGATCTCACTGAGCTTCTGCTGAGAGACTTTCTGTAGGAAAAGAAAGGAAATAAGGAAAAGATGAAAAATGCATCACCTGGAAGAAGAGAGATATCTAACCTATAGTGTTTCCAGGCTAGAAGTTACATGCCCCATCCCACGTAGCTTTACTGAAAATAGTAAAGCTCTTGATACAGTGAGAACACTTCCACAGATAATATTAGAAAATTAAGGCACAGCCTTAAATATCTAATGCAGAGAAGACACAAGTTCATTTGTGGCTCCAACAGAACTAAGAAATGGCTCCTTCTACAGTCTAAAAGCAGACTTAAGGAAGAGCCTTCAGGCAAATGAATGGTAAACAATCATATTGTTAGCATTTGTCTTAAGACTTGCTTAGCACTAGCTAAGTCTCTGATTCCACACACACATTCACACTAGCTATTGAGCCAACTACAGAGACAGTCATGTAAGTCATACTGCAGGACAGGATCACTCTCATTCTGTCTCTCATCTGAAATCCAGTAAAGTAAGGCAACAAACCTTTGCTAACAACTGCAAACCAGAAGTAGTAGATTTCAGGAGACTTCTGCTCTTCAGCTACCAGTAAACTCTAGAGAAATACTAAACAATTTACATTTCTAAGCACTTCGGCACAAGTACACAGTGCACAACAAACACACATGATTAGACTTAAAACACTAGCAAGAGTCTAGATAAGCTATTATCTTTTGGACTGACAAAACTAACTTGAAAAAGCTTTTAGATTTCTTTGCCAACCTTCATCGACCGCTTAAAGGATCATTTAGAGCCTCAGCACATTATAGGAAAGCCTACTACCAAGCTCAGGTTACATACAAGATATAATTATCGAAGTGTTCTTTCTAGTATCTAACACCTCACTTACTTTTAAAAGCAACTGCAAAAACAAAATTAAATACTGTCTCTAACAGAAGTCCCATACATAGGACCATTTTCACTAACCTGAGGAATTACAACACTCTAGACATTAGTTATGTATCTGCCATATTTGAAGCAGAAAATGAACTCTTTGCAATGGTTCTTTCAGACTGTCAGGTTACTGCCTGGCTTGACACTATCTATATAATCTTGTAAGTCCCAATTATTTTTATCTAGCTTTGTTAATACTCCCCATAAGCCAGGATTCTAAAATAATAGTCTTAAAGAAAGTTCCTATTCCACGAAGCTGAACCAACTGGTTACACTCAGAGAAGCCTTCCACCTTCTATATTATCCCTATCCTAAATTCAGCTCACCTGGGGAAATGGTGAACTCAAATAGACTTAATAATTATCCACTGGTTGCCTTAAGGTGTAGGCATGTGACTCAGTGCCTCACAAGATTATCAAGCTGGGTGATGGAATTATGCAGCAAACCTGAGAGCTTTCCCCAGTCCTATTCTAGAAACCTGGTGCTCAGTTTCTGCTTCTTTTCTTTTAACATCTAATCTGCTGCCAAACATCACTAGATAGTTAGTTTCTTCACCCCAATGATTATCTTAGGTGACTTTTTTTTTTTAACTATGGCTTAATGTAAAGCATTGATCAACCAAATCATTTGGAGCTCAGGTTATCTATACCAAGGAACATAAATGCTAAATCAAAATCCACAATAGCATTGTGGGTTTTTTCCCCTCTAAAATAACAAATCTTTGAGTATTTCATGCAAAGTGAGAGACTTTCAATAGGAATAACACTGGAAGTAACAGTCCAGCCAATAACAGCAGTTAAAACTATCTCCTGGAATGTTCACCAATTAAAATTCCTTCGTGCAAAGAAGAAAATAGCATCCATATTCATATTTTAGATGACTATTCTAAATGGCAAGATACCATACAGAACATAATTCTATTTTTTGAAATTAAAAGCCCAAATTATTACTGTTTTTGTTTGTTTGTTTGGGGATGAAAGGCTTCGGTGTTTACCTTCAGAGTTTCAGGCTGCGAAGCCTAGATTTAGGAAACCACCTCCCTTCAGTTTCAAAGATTGCATGTAAGCAATAAATAGGGATGAACTGTGATTTAAAACTCACACTTTTCCCCAGTATCTTCTACTGACTGACACAGCCAATACGTACTCAGTGTACTGATGTTTAGAATCCCATTTTCATACATTGAATAGAAATGTTGAATAGCTAGGTTGGGATATTAAGGACAGTACTTAAAGGTGGCTGCTATGTCACTGCTTTCCCTTGTGAACTTAGTAAGTTAAGTATCAGATTTCCTATTTTATAGATAACAGTAATAACACTTCCTGTGGAGACCACTGTGAAGAAAAATTAAATAGTGTGTCTGATTAAGAGCTTCAGAAAGTTGCTAAACAAATACAAAAGTACATTTAACATCTGCTTAAGAATCCATGTGGACCTGATTTGTGCGTCATCCTTCGAATAAACCTTGCATAGGGCCCCTGCAGTCTCCTGCTGTGTTTTGCTACACTGCCTGAGAGAGAACTAAGTTAGGAGAGGGTGATTTTAAAACTTACTCACCACGTTGGAGAAGGCTCATGGGTATTTGCCAGGTTATGATTGAATAGCTAGTACAAAGATCTCTCTTAATGTCATGATTCCTGAACAAAACTGTCTGACTGAACGTTTATATAAAAAAAAGGAATACAACAAAAAGTGTGTAGAAAAATGCATAGGCATTTGGCTAGAAAACCACTGCAGCTAGAAATAACAGATTAATCTTAAGGGATAAAGAAATTTTTCTGTTTTGAGCATTCTTAGACTTTCTTTATTGGAGAAACAGCTGTATCCCTTTCCTGGTAGATCCTTTCCCTGCTACAACTCCCACAATGTACTTGAGCTCAAGTCTGCCCATGTAATTTATTACCAGCGTCTTCTTCAAGATCACTGTTGTAATTTTAGATGCCTAATTCTTGCTGGGTGTAGTACTATTTTCCAGCTTTCCCAGCACATTGATTTACTCCAATATAAAGACTTCTTGATCATATCACAGCCATGTTGGAATGTCATTTCCACTCATACCTCGTACTTTACTATGATATGTTTACTTAAAAGTTAATGCAGTCCGTTGGTTCTCTGAAAATACATTTTACTAAACAAGTCCAGAATTGTAGTGATACACACTTGGATTTTTTTTTAGTACAATACTTTCAGAGGCATACTTTCCAATAACTGTATGATATCTAGAAATAATTTACTTTGTTATTACTCTAGCAGGCACTGGTAGCCAGAGATGATACTGCTCTGCATTTGTATATCACATCTTCAAAAAGCACTCCATAGGCTATACAGGGATCACTAAATGCAGAAGAACAAGAAGAACACCTCTACAGGAAAAGCTGGACAGCCATCTACATAAAGCAATGCTACACAACAACATACGATAAGCGAAAAGGGAAAAACAGTGCTGGCTAGCAGTTACTGTGCTGGACTGAAAACCAGAAGATTGGATAGCAACCTTGGCTATACTATTGTCCTGTTACTGACAGTAGTGAATTTGCAGTAGCCTTCTTGACCTCTTTGTCTTCCTTCCTTGCTCTTGTCTGTGACATTGCCAGAAAGCAGTCCCTCCTCTTGTGTAATGCTACTCTGCTTAAATAACTCCATGAGAGTTTTAGTTGAGCTCAGGTGCATATTTTGCCAGGATTCACCATTAATATCTCTATCTTTTCAAAGGTTTATGAGATTTTTAATTACCATAGCTATTCTGAACACTTTCCATTTTATCTGAATGCCGGTATTAGTCAGAACACAGCCTTTACTACGAGGGTCATTAGAACAGGCATGAAGGAAAAATGTCTCCTACTAGAGTACTAATACTAATTCCTGAGCACGCTGAGATCCCAAGCACTGATTTCTGGAAATTAGAAAACTGCTTTTTTGATATTATTTATCTGTATCATTTTAGTTTTAGTATCAGACCTACTTCAGCACTTGCAATTGAGGTCATCTCTGCAATCACATCTGCCTTTGAGTTCCAGTGAAGTGGAGGTCAGTAATAACAACGGAGTTTAGGTAGCACCTTCCAGATTGACTTTTTTTTTTTTTAAGAAATGGATGCTATTTAGTTTTTGATACATAACTTCTCTCACAGATCAGAAATCCAGCCATCTCTGAAGTACAGTGTGTATAGTAGTGAGATAATACAATGTGAAGTGTAACTGTTACCATGGATCATGACAAGAGTCAATAGTTTTAAGTGAAAAATGAAGGAACAACTATATATTGATATTTTGGGTTGAAAAATACATTCCTAGTATCTAATATTTATTGTCTGGCGGGTCAGGTACTTTTTTGTTTGTTTGTTTTACTTACGCTAACTTTCTGCTTTGTACAGTGCTGAATCCAGTAAAGGAACAACTCCTACTGATACCACCTCCATCAGCAGAAGAGACGAATGTGAGTTTGACCGACATGACCGCCAATCAGTAAGTCTGCTGGATTCTGAAATGAACAGAATAATAAATGAGTTGAAACCTTAGCAGTTCAGGCTTAGACCCGCACTGTTGCAAGTGCTGAGCTGCAATAAAGTGGAAAGCCAGAAAAAAGGCAGATTAAATAGGAAAAAAAAAAAAAGCACTTGTCTGCTATACACATTTCCTCTGTTGCCATGCAGAGAATCATAGAATCATCACGGTTAGAAAAGACCCCCAAGATCATTAGTCCAACTGCACACCTAGCAACAATACTTCCTCACCAAACCACATCCCATAGTGCAACATCAAAACATTTCTTGAACACTTCCAGGGATGGTGACTCAACTACCTCCCCCTAGGCAGCCTGCTCCAGCACCTGACCACTCTTTCAGAGAATAAACTTTTCCAACCTGAATCTCCCCTGGCACAACTTGAGGCCATTCCCCCCCTAGTCCTATTGCTAGTCATGCAGGAGAAGAGGCCAACCCCCACCTCACCACAACCTCCTTTCATGTAGTTGCAGTGAGTAGTAACATCTCCCCTGAGCCTCCTATTCCCCAGACTAAACAACTTCAGTTTCCTCAGTCACTCCTTATACGGCTTGTGCTCCAGACCCACTACCAGCTTCGTTGCCCTACTCTGGACACGGTACAGGGCCTCGAGGTCTTTTTTGTAGTGAGGGGCCCAAAACCGAACACAGTACTCAAGGGTGTGGCCTCTCCAGGGCTGAGTGCAGAGGACAATCACCTCCATGCTCCCACGGGCAACACTATTTCTTATACAAGCCAGTATGTTATTGGCATTCTTGGTCACCTGGGCGCACTGCTGGCTCATGTTCAGCCGAGCGTTGATCAACACTCCCAGGTCCATTTATTCTACACAGTGTTCGAGCCACTCTGCCCCAGGCCTGCAATGTTCCCTGGGGTTGTGGTCAAAGTGCAGGACACAGCATTTGGTCTTGTTGAATCCACAATACAACTAACATGCTACTGAATAGTCTGAAATGAAATCTCTTACCCTCTGCAATTGCTGACTGGTTTTACAAATTAACTACATAAAAACCTGAACAACCTCAGCTCAGAGGCTGTTTGCATTTCTGACTTTAAAAAAGCCCTGTAACTGTGCCACTGTTTAAGGAGTTCATGCCAACCCATGTATTTCCAAATCAGTTTGAATGCCAGAAAAATACTTAAGCTCGTGGCTTCGTTAGGTCCAAAAAGTTGCTCCTTACATCCGTGCAGAGCCACACTCAAGTCTGGCAGAACTAGCTTGAGTGTGGTACTTAAGCCCAAGGCAGAAGTCTGGTTTCAACAGTAAATTTCTGTTTCGTGCTCCTCTTCCAGCAAGATTTCCTTCAGATCACTGTTTTCTGTTTTCCATCAGCCAAACTCTTGCCTTCTGGAAAACTGTGCTCTTTGCCATATGTCTATAGAATCCAAGTTACAATGTAAGTAACAGACATATTCCTCAAAGCAGCTGTGGAAAATCACGCAGACAGTTAATATACAGAAGAATTCCCTTCCTTCTCCCCTCAAGCTGGTGTAATGTAAACACCACAACTAGCAGCTTTAGTTTTAATGAGGCCAAAATGGGGGCCAAACCCTAATTTACTCTTAGTTCTTACTTCTGACTCGCACAAAACTCAATTTCAAATTATTGAGAATTCTTAACTGAATAAAAGAAAATATGATATATATTTGCATAGAGAAGAACAAACTCCTACAAAGAGCTCTAAACGCAGATGCTCCATGCAGAAGTTTTTCCTATATTATGAATATGCTTCAAAGATTAGTGAGATCACCCAATCTAGCAATGTAGATACTGGAAAGGAGCACCTCCACTAAACCCCTGTGTCCCTACATTATCCCAGCAGCATGAGAACATCTATCATAGAATCACAGAATAGAATTCAGACTAGAAGCCACGAAGTGTCAGGATTAAGACTTTTCCTGGCTCTGCCACTAACTCGGAGAGCAATCTAACTCAATATTCTTCCAGACTGCATATAAAGAACTGAATGGTTGAACTAGACTATCCAAGAGGGATGAGATTTCAGTGCTTTGTTGAATCTGGGCTAGTCTACAGATATATAGAGAATTACTGTAAGTCACTATGCCTTAGGTATCCTTATCCAACAAAGTAGTAATTAAAGTTGTCATGGGTTACTGTTAGTAGTGAGAATTGATTAGTTCTTTAGAAGCCACTCAGTTAGGGCTACAAGCTGAGGTCAGAGACTCCTATTTCGTTGCCTGTCCCACGAGCTCATGAATAAATCCATGAAAAAAAAAAAACAACAACCAACAAACACAAAACATTTTAGAACAAGATGTGAGAATGACAAATTTGAGGCAAACAGCTATGTGCTCTGCAAGCTACCCAGTTTGTTAAATAGAAGTAAAACGTTGGGGATAGCTAGTGGTTTTGTTTGTCAGTGCACTGAAGCTCACAGAACTCCACAGCTTCAGTGCCATCAACAGAAATCTGTTACATACACAAATATAAGTGCACATTAATCACCTTTTTATCATCCTCTTCTGGCCTCTTGTCTTGAAATGATGTGATATCTCTTTAACACCCCTGATCAGACAGCATATTTGCGTCACATCAGATTTGAGGTTTCAAAATATTTTCCACTCTTTTCTCTAGCTTTCAGATGTTTCTGTCTGTAAACAGTTACCCCATCAACAGGATTGTTACATTTAAAAAAAATTCTGCAACTTACTGAAAAATGTCATTGCACAATAAGCTGTTAAAGGAAGAAATGAAAGGAATAGCCTCGCAGTTACAGACCACGTCCCTCCTGAAGGCTGAGCCAGATTCCCAGGATCAATCCCTCAGTTCCCTGACCTGGGAAGTTTATTTCATGAGTAAATGGGAGGGAGGAAATGCAGGAAAAGCATATGATCTTATGTGATCTTATAGGGCTCCTAAAGCCTTTACCACGTGAGATTGGAAGCTTTTCAAATAAATATATATGAAACAAACTAAAACAGAGAGACCCTTAACGGGGAATGGGAAATGGAAAATGAAGTAAAAGAATAAACTCCTGAAGTAAAAATGTGTGGTATTGAATTCTAGATGTGAAGTTGAGTTTGAAATGTACAGACTCTCAAACCTCAGTTAGTGAAAGAAATAAATTGCTTAAACTGCTTAGATTTGCCACACGTGTTTTAATAAACCAAATACAATTTCTGACACACACATCAGTAAAAGAGAGGAAAGATGAATTGGATCTCACTTATGCATAGCCATAAGCACTTACAAATACTCGCAGATTGTTTGTGTTTTTAACAGCACAATGTTCAGTGCTCAAGGCCACTATCAGTGTCATGCCCAGCTGCCACTGACAGCTACATTCAAATGCACTTCTCAAGCACATTTTCACAGTTCCTTCAAGAATGAGACAATCTGAATAATGTTAGGAAAGCACCCTCTTACTTTTAAATAATGTGATTTATTGATATACGTGATTTATTGAATAATTGATAAAGTCAAATACCTCATGGTATTCACCTGCATATATAATACTGGTAGTAACCTAGGAATGTAACAGCTCATTTCATACATAGAATCTGACAAGAAGGCCATAAGAAGGATGTCATGGCAACATTTTAATAATAAGAGAGATTTACAAACGCAGTTGTTTAAATATGGGTTTGCTAGCCAGAGTATCTGTATAAAAGTGCTGAGCTATGTTACAATTGCCCTGAGAAACAGCATCTGGACAAGTCTCAAATTCCACTGTCCCCTTAGGGACAGTGGAATCAGATAAGGATACCCCCCACACTGCTTTGACAAAGCTGCGTTTCTGTCTTCAAAGGTGTACTCTCTGCTCCACAGGCCAAATTCTTCAAAACTCTTAAATACCAGGATTATACCCTGCGGAGCAGAGGTACTTCCTCACTCTCAATCTCCCTGAAAAGCACAGGATGTGAATACAGTAGCATGAGGCTGGCATATGTGGAGTATGAAAACAAACGGCCAAAATGAAGGAATTTACTGCCAGAGGCAACAGAAACACTGAACAACTGGAATAAAACACAGCATCTTCAAAAAGTCTTATGTTTCTGAATCCTAAACAGACCAACAAACTGCTGGATACTAATGTACTCAAATATATTAATACCTGCAACTTCGTAAGATTGAGATTTCCAGGTCTTAGAAAATATATTTATAATATAAATCAAGAGAGTTTTTGTTGTTGTTGTTTGTAAAATTAAGGGAGTATGCTTGTTTGAACTTCGTATTTCAATGACTTGCCACATCCCAATAGACTATTAGCATCTCACCCTCAGTATGACCGATTATCCAGATATACAGGGCCAAACGTGAGCTTTTATGCAGCAATAAGTATGCTCAATCTGCATATTCTCCTCAGTTAGCACCAGGGGATTACTTAGGCCAAAGGACCTTCATCTTCTACAAAACAAAATTTGGTGTCTGTGTTTGTGGCTAAACTTTTCCTACCCTAGTCACATACTTAATTGTTTTAGGGCACAATGGCTTCAACAATTTTATGTGGAAAACATGACTCACTGACTGCTTGCAAAATACTTCTGCTTTTGTTCTGCACTTTAAACTAGTAGCCGTGACTTTCTTTCAGTATCTCCAAGATGTTCTCTTAAACTTGGTAAACTACTGCTGGAATAAAGTATTCGTATTTTCCTAACGTTGGATTCATTCCATTTGAGGCTGACCTTTTAATTAACAGAAACACACTTCCTTCTAGTCGTATATCTGCAAAAAAACTGTACCAGACTTCTGTTTCCTTCAGCTAATTGTGGAAACTTGCATCACACTGACAGCCTGGGCAACAAGAGGCTCCGTATCTCATTAGGATGTTGGTGCCCACCGTTCACTGGCTTCAACAAGCAGCAGCTGCCTGTTACTCAGAGACTAAAAACCACACAGAAATCAAGTAAATTATTAATTGCTAGAACAAAAGACTATTCAACACTAATGATCAATGTAAAGTGATTTTAAGATCCCATTTGTGATTCTGGATACATGTCATGATTGTGACAGTTTGCCTTGTGCCACTTTATGCTAACGTTTTCTTTTATTATTGCCGTTATTTTTATACATAATTTTGTTTGAAAAGTTACATTAGCTGTACTTGGGAGGATGACAGAGCCATTCTATCTTCTTGTTGACTGAGTTAATTTAATTTTGCACATAACAAATGTATTTTCACAACATAACCTTCTTCTCAGGAAGATCCTTACATTGGAAGGTTGCTAACTACAGTGTCTTTTTAGTGCATGGTTTTAGAACATTAAATTCTCCACCATGGTAACCACACAAATTTGCCATTGTTGGTTCTATAACATTTCTCTCAAACCTTTTCAGTTTTCACTGTATATAACTAACACAAGATGAACATTTAAGGACTTTAGAAACATACCGTATCGTCAAAGTTTCCTAGGGATGTTTGGACTGAACCACTGGAGCTTCTTCCAGTGATTTTAATGCCCCTTGGAATGGGCTGGAAATTTCTAGATCTCAGCACTTACTTTGCAGCAGTGGAGATCCAAAAAAACCAACCTTTAAAACTTAATGAAACTCCTGAGATGTGATAGTGTCACAACTCAGCCCTAATTACTCTAAAGTTATATGCAATGAAGACTGACAGAACAAAGAATGAAGTGACTGTCCTGTGTACAGCACAGTGTTGAATTCAGTGGGAAAATAAACACTATATTTAATCTTTGCTCTCAAGCATTCTTTAGAAAAACCACTGACCTCAGTAGCAATGTCTATTTGCTAGAAAAACATTCCAAATTTATGATTAAAACCCCTTAACTTTTAAGCATTTTTGTTCAGTTATCACACAAACATTCTATTTATACTGTTTTTGGCAGAACTAAGAAAAATTTCTCTGGCTATTTTCCTAGAGATTAACAGACACTCGAATTAGGGAGACCAAAGTGCTCTAGATGCCATATCTCAATACAGCTATTTTACTGCAGCTTTAAACACAAATAGGGACCCCTTCTTCAGATACATCCTTTCCATGAAAATTTGCAGTACAATGTGAATAGGCTTTATGTAACCCACTGCAACACAGAAATTCTGATTTCTGGATATCATTCATCTAAAACTGGCATCTGGCACACCAACACATATAATCTGTAACTAGGCCACCATATAGACAAGGCAATTACAAATAATGGAAAATGTATATCTGATATTTTATCAGATTTATATGGTAGAACAGATAATGGTAACAGAGAGAACTAGCTGCCTGCAATGAGTTTTTCAATATTTTTTCCCCTGGTACTTGTATTGTCCATTTCTGAATCACTAAGAAGTAAATTTTGCCTTTCCTTGGCAATTTTCCTGCTCATCTCTTTCTCCACTCTGGTTCCGATAACGAGAAGAAAACACAGTAAACAGCTGATCTTGCTCAGAGTTCTTTGCTGAAAAATGCAATCCAAGCAGGAAACCATCTTGGTGCTGTGAAGTCCAGTGGATATAGCTGTATAGATCCATGAGCAATCATTCTTCCACCATATTCACCAGACATTTCTGCACTATTAAGACTGAGCAATATGAGCAATTACAAAGCAGCTTTGCAGCAAATACAAGATTTTGCTTCTCTGCGTACCTGCACATGAATTCCACAACTATTTGGCCTAAACACATCTAACTCAGATTGTTAGACAGGCCCTTTTCTCTGCACTACACTTCCATCTGTCTGATTGTATTTTCAACATCCCAAATGACTTGGGAATATGACCCCAATCTCAATAATAATTTAGGATCCTAAGATCTAGTTACACTGATTTTTAATAAGTACTATATTCCCATTTCACATTATTTAGAAAGATAGGGCCTCTAAGTATTATTCATTTAGGTACTTCTGAATATTATTTTTTTTTCTGGGCAGATTCAATTCTTAAGTATATATATAAAATACTACACTTCTGACATACTTTCCTCCTAGCTATATTCAAGCCATAAAGACAAAATCAGCTTTGATAAACAGCTTTGATCCAAGTTACTGCTTTAGTCATTAGGCCTTTGTACAGCTTTATGCCAGCTTCTGGAAATGAAGTTTGCCATGCAGCAATAAATTTAAATATCATAAGCAGTTACCTCAGACAGCTTCTCCTGTGCTGGAAGTAGTGTCTCTGTTACAACATTTCTAGTGTAGCTCTTTGAACACAGGACTCAACTTTCAGGTCCAAGATGACCTGTTTTTCAAGCCCGCAATTTAATATGTTACTGTATTTCTAATTACTTTTCATCTAAGCATACAGACCCAAGTTCTAATCTCAGTGACAGTGGTGCACAACCAGAGGAAATCGATCAGTCATTTATTCCAGACTTCCGCTAGAATCTGGGCTGCAAAAGTTGGCCCATACTCAGTTAATGACCTGGAAACTACTTTTCAAGGCACAATTTTGTGGTCAGTTTTGTACCTCCCTCTAGTGGCAGCAGATATCAAACAAATGAGGCACAATAGAGACCTAGTCACATATCGCACGCTGACTGTAATAGGAAAAGGATTAGAGAATGCACATAGCCAAAATCCCCATTTATTTCCTTTGCCAGTATGTGGCACGTTCATGTAGCCACGTGCAGTTTCTCCACATTTTGCAGACATCACAGTTCTTCTGGTTGCTGTGAGTACTTCTGCACAGCTTTGCTTTCCTCTTCAGGGAAAGGCACAGAACAGTCCAGCCATTATCAGCTGATTTATGAGCACAGGGCTTGCTCCTAGATTCTCTGGTTTCAATTTCAAACCCGATGACAAACTTGCGAGCCTGAATCAGAGACTGAGGAATGCGGCAGGCTCCACACGCTAGTCTGACTTGCAGCTTTTTCAGCATTGGCAGAATTTGACTCTGCAGTGGGCTATATTCTAATGAATACTCAAAAACAAATTCCTAACAAGAGAAGAAGCAGATGGCTTTGGGAAAGAGCAATTTACAAGCGATGAAGTGGCTCTTCCATTTCTGACAAACAAAAATTTGCCCAGCAGCAAGACACTGAACCCTACATTCTGTCTTTGGGAAACCCCTCCTTCTTAATTAAAATCCCCAAGGAAAATTCTTCTGTAAGATATTTCTCATTCTCCCTGCTTTCCACAATCTATGCCTTAATATATGTACAGATAGACTTACTGTATGGGATCATGTCTCCATCCACGAGCTAATGCAGGAGCTTGCTAAAAGCCAATTGCCAGGTCAATTCAAGCTTCAGTAGAATCCACTATATATACATATACATACATATGTGTGTATATGTGTATATATATATATGTGTGTGTGTGTGTTTATGTATAATATGTATATGCTTTGACTATTACTCCAAGAAGGGTATATTAACCAAAACGGATGACAATCTTCCACTAATAGTGTGATGTGATGTTCGACAGTGTGTAGGATGTCTTTTGATACCTTCAAAAACTGAAGGCTATAAATCACATTATAATGGTATGTCCTGGGACACGCTTCTGAAGTAGGACAAACCATTTGTCATTTTGCCACCTGATCATGAAAACTGTCCCTTTATTAGAGAGAATGGCCTCAAGTTGCACCAGGGGAGATTCAGGTTGGATGTGAGGAAATACTTTTTCCCCAAGAGAGTGGGCAGGTGCTGGAACGGGCTGTCCAGGGAGTGGTGGAGTCACTGCCCTGGAGGTGTACAAGAAACGTTTAGGTGTTGTACTGAGGGGCATAGTTTAGTGGGAAACATTGGTGACAGGTGGACAATTGGACGGGGTAATCCCAGATTTTCCAATCTTGATGATTCTATGAATTAAACCATTAAGTCAACCTTGTATTGCAACAATGTTTTATTCCTGCAGATATTGTACCACAGAAATAATGAAGTTGTTAAGTTAGGACCAGAATCTCAAAGAATACTGGAAAAAGAAGTAGCATACCAAATGTCATGTAACAGGGAAAGAGTTGCTTGGAAAGAGATGGAAGTGGTATCTTACAGCACAGTAGTTTCTTTAACACTGAGTAGGCATAGACTTACTTTCTTCTCAGTCAGTATTTCCAGTATTGATTAGTGAATCTTGGTGCCTATTTTAAGATAATTGAAAAGGGTGCAATTTTTAGAAAGGGACATCAAAATTATGACAAGCAAGAATGTTTCTCATCAGCTAACAGCTGAATTTTCAGAAATAATTTGGCATATTTAAACATTTTATCTAGGATGAATTTCCACAGTATCTTCTAACACAGCCTTGTACTCATATTTTCTAAAAAATTAGGGGAAGGTGTCATAGCATACCAACACCATACCAAAGTTCCCTTTCTGTAGACACTCCATAGCCATGTACATTTCCTTGTGGAAAAAAAACCCAACCTTCTAGTTTATGTGTACGCATCTGTACTTTCCCCTTCATTTCCTACCGATTTCTAATACATCTGCTCTGACATTCATGGCCCACATTTTTTTTATGCCGTTATCCTCTGCTTTTATTTGGTTTGAGTTTGCTCTTAATGAGGTGAACTTTGCACAGCCCAACTCTAGCTCCTATAAAATCTGTCTTAATTGGCCAGATTTAGAGATTCTGTATGGAGAAAAAAAAGCATACATACCACACAGCTGTACTTGGAAACAGATGTTTTACTCCCTTTAAACTGAACTAATGAGGGCAGGAATATGGAACAGATAGGGCAGAAACATTTCTGTCTAGATTTTGAATTTGAAATTTTGGAAACAGTGCAGAAAAGACTGGTGCCTCCACACAAGGGGAGGGGAGAAGGGTGGTAAATCCACTGAGAAAATCTGCACAGCTGCACCGACGTCAAGGCTCTCCCACTTTGCAGCCTTGCTGACCCCAGTTTCAGTTCCATCCATCAGCTCACAAGAGTATCCCATAAAGCGAAGGCCAGATCTTCATTTGATATCAACTGCTGTAACTCTATTGAAATCAATCTACTTATAGAAGTTCAGGACCTGGTCCTTTGTGTCTTTGCATTTAGCAAGAGTAAGAAGTCTCTAAATCACATTTTTCAAGGCTTCTGTAAAGCAGAAAGGAGATCAGATGCTCCGAAAAACCTCAGCTTCTGATGAAAATGTGATGAAAGTGAATAATTTTTAAGCTAACTTAGCCCACCAGTGCAGCCTTAAAATATGGAGTCTTACACTGCCAATTCAGAAACATTTTTTTAGCGCCATTGCTTCTCTGCCCAAACTTGCTCCCACAGACATGTTCAGAGAACAAAGAAAGCGTTGTGACCATGACTTGGTCCCATACTGGAAAAATACATCAATGCTGATTTTTTTTTTTATAAAAGATGCATCAGGTTTCCCCTCCAATTCCTAGCTTAGACTTTTTTAGAAAAATTTTCTTGATTTGTCTTCATACGTTGTTCATCAGTCTGCTCCCTTACAGCAAAGATCAGATACACAGCAGCAAGAAAGAACCATCTGCTCTGTAAGGCTGTGTGAGACACGGTCATTACATGTAGAGCAAACTGGGTTTAGTGGGGCCCTTCTTCCCCTAGGGACTATGGTAATATAAATTATTAATAGTAAAAATAAACATTGGCTAGCTTGAACTTCTCTTCATTCTCCTAGATCTTATCTTTGTGATGGAATTAGCTAAATAAAGCCCACTTGAAAGAATGCTTAATTGCAAACTATCCAAACAAAACAAAATTGAGATAATTGGTTCTTAAATATTAAACACTCCAAAGTAGATTGCTTTGGAAACAGCCGACAGAGTAATGTATATTAGGGTACATATGGTAAAATGAATAGTTAATCAAAACACAGTCTAAACCAGATTGCGTTTACTTTTAAACTAGATCTTCAAGTTTTGTCAGTCTGATTCTGCCTGGAAGATACTTTTGGATTATTTCAGACCTAAACAGAACTACAACAATACACTTTTCAAAATCATAAATCAAAAGAGGTAAACTCACAGACTCACTTCTGGACAGAGTTTGACTTTGCAAGACCAAGATAGTCTATATTGATCGTTAAACCTACTGCTCCTTAAACCTATTCCAGTCAAAAAATATTAGCTTAGCAAAGACTACTGTTTCAAGTGCTTATTCTAAAACATTTATTTTCCTGAAAGTTGGGTAGGTAGAGCTGACATAAACAGTTCTGACAAGAGATCTCTAAAGAAGTGTGGTGATGCCTTCCACCAGAACAACTGATTACAGAGTTCACAACTGTCATGGCTTCCACAAACTTCCTTTCTTCAGCCCTGTGATTTTGTTACTGCTTTTAAATTCAAATATTTCACAGTCAGCAAATACAGTGTCTGTTTTGGTATGTGAAAACTCCCTTTCATTATTCATTAGAAGTTAATAAACTTGCCTTGTATTTCTTAGAAGTATTCCTAGCAAGACAAGAAAATGATCTCCCTCATGCCAGTGAAATTTGCAAACAAACAAACAAACAAAATAGACCTACTTTGGAAAGGAGCAAAAAGTAGATAAATGGAAACCAAAACCACAGAGTAAAAAAGATTTTAAAAAATAATGTACAGTAGAAGAACTTTTCTTTGGAGGTCCACTGTGTGCTGTGGCATGAAAACAGACTGGTGGTAAAGCACTGAAAGTGCAGTACCTAATCAGCCACATGTTTACCTTCTCACTTATCAATAACTGACACTAACAAGACTTCTGCCAGAGATAATAAATTCCTGGTAGTGACAGGCTCTTCTCAGTCACCGAGCGTAAGCACAAGTGAGTTACTCACTGGAAAAAAGATAGACATAACTTGAAGTGCTAAGCAGAAGTTGCTCTGTAGCAGAAACACTTGAGATCAAACCATGCTTAGGCCAAGTGCTAATCTAATTTCAAGGTCCCTTGGAATGTTGTGAATACCATCAACAAACGTGACAAGAGTCACTCATGAAAATGAATTTCGTTTGTGCACCAAAAAAACAAACAAAAAAAATCAATCAGCTCTCTGTCTCAAGTCTCTAGTCTTTGTTCCCCGAGGACTCACAGACCTGATCTTTAGCATCAGGCAGGCATCATTTGTGGAAGACAGTGATCACACACCTTGTCAAATGAGCCCGATATGATGACAGCAGCATCCAGAAGGCTGAAAAGCACCACAGTGATAAGCCTTTCTGCTAATGAAGAACCATGCCTCGCTGATAAAACAGTACGCCCCTGTGATATTCTTCTATCTCCTCATATCCCCTGGCAGCTTTCCCTCACTTGCAGTATGAACCTCCAAAAACCAGTACATGGATCCTTGATCTTATGAACTCACATTTGCGTTCCTCGACAAAATCATCAAGAATGTACAGCTAGAGACTGTATTGGCAGGAAATTACTTGGGCACTCCTCAAAATTCATAAACAGCCATTCAGATACAAAATGCACGTGCTGACAAGCAACCTCAGCAACATACAAACCCAGATCCAGAATTAAATCCAGACATACTTACAGCAGCAATGACACAATACATTTGATATAATAGACAAAACAGCATCATGTTCCAAATGATTTGGTTTACTCAAGAGAGATATTTTACAATAAAGCTACAGACTTACTGTACTATAAAGATAATCTGACAATTCTAGGTTATAGTATACTTGCTCCTTGCTTTAAATTAATCTGGAAACAGAGGCAAATTCACAAGCATTGTGGAAAAAGATTCACCACGTACTACTACAGATCTGGGGATATAAGTCAGTCTGGGTAGATGCAGAAAGTACGTCTGGATCAGATACTTTTCCAGAATATGCAGTACGTGCTCTTTTCCAAACCTCTTTCAGAGCAAATATGCCTTAGATTTGTGTTATTGTTCTTGAAGAACTCATGCTCAAACAATTTTAAGATACTTTGCACTGCTACTTATTTGTTTTGCACTTCTGATGTTTGTTTGCATTGATTTTCTAAGGTTATTTAAATTCTTCATTTGTTAACAAATGATGTTGGTGGCACAACACATTGGAATGTGAACGCTCCAGAAAAAAAGGGAGGGTCAACTCAGCCCCCGTGGAATTAAGAATAAGATCCAATGACTCCCAGCAGAGTTTCCCAAGGGATAGCTCTGTTGCTTCCTTCAGTGGGAGTTGTGGATCATCAAAGTAGCATTTCCCATCAGCCTTCTACATACAGGACTCTCATGAAAGGTGCCATACCTTCAAGATTGCTCTGTGGGCTCACATTACAGACACTGAATAACAAAAACATAATTACAGGTTTTCATATAAGTGTGTGCATATACCGATATACAAAAAGCATGAAATAAGGCCCGCAGTAAGGCTCAGTTAGGATATGTCAACACAGAAAACATGTAGTGACATCAGTAACATGCTATGTTACTGATGGAATTAAACATGATCCATCCACATCAAGTGCTTTGTTTAAAATCTTCCATTGTAAAAAAGAAAAAAACTCCACCAATAGATAATATAGCTAAGTAGCTGTGAACATTTACAGATGGGGAGAAGCCTGTGAATTATCTGTGTAAAACACGTATTAGCCACGTTTTCACACAGATTTTAAAAAGCGTACTTGCTCAATCGGGTACATACACATTTGGAACAACTGTGAGTCAAACCTGTGAGAAAACAATGGCCTACTACTTTAAATCCACAGATCTCATCAAGCAAAATCCTTCCTCATGATCTGGAGAAACATACTAACCTCTTCTAGCAAATTTTCAGTTATGGAATGTAAACACCACAGAAATTCAGTGGTAATTCAGTGCACAGAAAAACTGAATGTTATTTCCATCGTATTTTGCCTGCACTAATAGAAATGTAAACCTGCCCGTGCTAACTCTAACACAGTGAACACTGTGACCCTGAAGTACACCAGGGTCTCTCAGTTTCCTCCCCATTTGGTTATCGGCTGAGTCCTAGCACTGGAGGATGACTTTTTTCCTCATCTCAAATGTGGCAATTTACACAGAGGTTATGTAAGTGCAAAGAATTATGGAAAAAATGTAAGTGGAAAGTACATATTTTTAAAATGCACTTGAATAGCTCAAATGCAGCTGAACTGACATTATTCAGACTTTCCAGGTCTTATTCAATACTGGATTGAAACCAAGCACAAGACATTTCAGGCCCAAAGGACGTTTTGAAGAAAACTCTAAGTACCTATATTTCAAGTTTACAATATCTGTTTGGGAAATCTCTGCTACCTAAAGACAGACTTACCTGTCTCCTCATGGAATCAAACAGAAGGGATGTAAACTAATTACATAGAAGCCTGGATCAGCTCAGAAACACAAGGACCGACTCAGCCCCAAAGAACACCCAAACAAGAAACCTGTATTCAAATGTCTGTATACTTCCAGAAAAATATAGATGCAGATTCAGATCCAAATTTTACACTGAAAGTTCACTTCTAACCTGTGCAGACACAAGCTCTAGGCCCAGTTCTGCATTCCTTCCACACCCAAAATTGGAGTGCTGCCTGAATAAGGAATGCTGGAGAGAAGTGAATCTCTTATCTTTGCGGCAGATCTTGTTTGGCGATGTACATGCCTGTGGACCTGCCAAAACTCAAATGTGTGACAATGGTAAGCAGTTCAGTTCCAAGACTGATTAGGTTTCATCAGATTTCTCTTCCAGGACACTTAAAAGAAGGTGGAACTTTCTCATAAGCATACCTAACTGTTCATACCTCCTGCTTACATTGATATATTCCAATACTTCTGCTTACAAGCAATTTTCAACAATGGAAAAGATCCTAGATCTGTATAAAGAATGAGGAACAAAGGAAATAAGTTATATATTTCCAAACTGGGGAACATTTAAAAGTATGGTTATACAAAATGCAGCGTAACAATGTAAAATAAGACTTAAGAAACAAACAATCAAATTTCACAGAGAGCAAGTAACAAATTAGTAAATAAATAAAAGCGGGCACCTCAGCCTAACAGTCTCTGCTTATCATTCTCCAAAATCAAAGGGTAGCACTGTGCACAAAGATGCACAGCTTTTTTTTGTTCCCCTCGAATGTTGAATTGAATAGAAATTATGGTTTCAGGCACCAAGTAAGTGAAGATACACTGGTTTAAAACAATCTGCTTTTAGGGAGCATAAACTGATAACATAAACTGAAATCCTAAAAAAAGTGGATAAAAATTGGTAAGTCTGAAACAAACCTATATGTCCCTCTTGTACTAGTAGAGGTGTCATCTCATGATCAGAACTAAACCAAGGATTCTGAGCATCTGCAGCCATCAGAGGCTGGCTGACAGTCTTAGCACAACTTTGGATATAATTCTGGATTGTCACCAGCCTGTCACCTTCCAAATCACATTCTGGACAATAACATTCTGGATAATTTAACTCTGTTCCTTTTTGCTCAGTCCTTAGGCCAAGGTCAACCGTGCATATTAAACTAATATTAAATCCACTATTTTATGTAAAATGTCTGTTTCTCTTCCAATCTAGTCTTACTGTTGATTTCATACAAATGGCATAATTATGAGCCCCTCGGAGCCATTTCTCACTCCCTTGCTTTGGTATAACTTCCTGTTCTCAGAGTCTCTGTTCTATCCTGGTGCACTAAAACTCTACATCATCACTCTTTTGGCGCTTGGGAGAGAGACGCATTAAAATCCAAACTTCCCCCTCCTGGTAGACTGACTTCCTTTTTAGCTGTAGTGGTCCCACTCCACCTTTCAGGTTCTTTATAAGAAAGGATGTTGCAAAGGAATATTAAGAAGGAATTAGCTGTGGAAGGGTGTAAAACAATACTAGTAGATGGTGGATCTGTATTTACATGGTCCCAGGTCCCTGTCTGAATTGCTCCTGAGGGAGCAACCCAGGGCAGAACACTGCAGAGCAACTTTGCTGCTGTTTTTCATCTTGACAGAAGGAAATCATCTTGTCTTAACACTGCCCCTTAGGGAATACCATTGCATAACACACTGTTGGCCTATATTTCCCTGTTCTTGGCTCCAAGCTCTTACCAGAAATGCCACTTCTTCATTTCAGTTACTGACACTAGAACAGAGTACAGCATAGACACACAGGATAGACACAAAGGAGCTGCCAACTCACGGATGCCTTTTTATTCCTCTAAACAGTATCCAGAACCTAACTAGAGGAAAATTTTAACAAGTTCATTGCTCACTACCACACTGCACGTGTTGCATCTCTGAAAAGTTCCTCTCCAGACCTGAGGCCCTAAGTGAGCTTGGTCTGCCCCTCTGTAAGACCTCCTCCCTATTTTGGCACTATTACATGTAGCGCTTATGTCATCCGCTCACAGAAATCAAGGCTGCAGAATGAAAGTGAGCAACTGCATGAGAAATGAACAGAAGTGAGAAGTTTGGAATATTCACGTTATATTAGACACCACATCTTTCTTAGACAACTCTCTCCATTCAGCACAAAATGCTCCCTCAAATATATGTTGCACTGTTCACCGCCCTACAAATGATCTATGCTTTTTTTTTGTTTGTTTTAATTAAAGCCTTTCCAAAAAGACTATGTAATGCCTCTCATTAAAAGGTGCAGCCCCCGTATTACAGCTGTTAAATCACAGTTAGAGACAGACTAAGTCTTGTTACCATATAATATAATATACCATATAATATACCAATAAAGGAAATGACAGAACCAAGAGTTTTGAGCACTGGTCTGCTTTTGAGCACTGTCTCTGGTTCAAACTCCCACATTCAAGAAATATGTAACGTTATTTTTCCAAACTCTTTCAAATTTTTCTGCTTGATGAACAAGTCAATTTCCATATGGCCCAACTTTCTTAAAATTTATTAAAAGGGGAAACTAAACTCTGTCTGAAGCAAACTGTAACTCAGCCATGACCTAAAACTGCAATCCACATTTAGGAGCAAGTAAAATACAACTAGCCCATACAGCGACACCTCCAAAACACAAACCACAGAGGATGGTGCAAACATTGTCCTGCTTCTTTTATTCTTCCACCTGCTCCAGCCAGGCACTGACCTCCTAAGCTGTTTCCTGGCACGAACGTGTCTCCCCCTTGGATAAAACGCTCCCGCATCTCCTAGCACCTGCGCAGCCCCCGCAGGAACACCAGCATTCCAGCAGCCCGCAGACTCACGGGGAGCCCTCCCCACCCCTCCGCAGGCAACAGGCACCCCTCTCGGTGTCCCGCAGCTCTCACCGGTGCGGTGCCGGTGCCTCAGTTGCCCCGCGGCTCTGGAAAGCTGCCCCTCTGCTGATGCCCGAAGCGGTGCTGCTGATACCTCTCGCAGCCGGGGCCAGGCCGGAGCTCCGCCGGGACGCAGCGGACCGAGCCGCTGCCTCTCTCTCCCCGCCCGGAGCCGGCTCTCCAGGCTCAGCTCCGTAGAGCTCCCGGCTAGCTGCCGACTACCCGTCCCCTCGGCAGTCTCGCAGCGCTGCCGCGGCGGCTGTCGGGGACGCGGAAAGGCCGCGCTGCCGGGAGGGCCCCGATAGCCGCCGCTTATCGCCGCCGTCTGCCACCCAGCTGCGCTTCGCTTCCAGGAAGCCGAGGCTCCGCAGCGGCTGTTTGCTGCTGGACTCCGATCGTCCCGTCCCGCTCGCTGCCTCCCTCCCTCCGACCCCCCTCATGCTGGCAGGGGGGCTGGGAAACTGCAGCGAGGCTCCGGCACACGCCGAGCTTGCGGTCGCGGCTCGGACCCTCTGCTATTAAGCAGGGCGCACCCGCAGCGCCCCCTCGCTTCGTGCAGCACCGTGCTGCGGGCCGGCTCTGCACGCCGGGCCATCCACCCCTGCCCCGTGCTCGGCCAGCACTGACGTTCTCACCCTTTTGCTTCTCAGACACTTCCTCCGTGCTCTGATTTCCTCCCTTCTCATTTTTCTCATTCATTGCTCACTCCTCCTGTCCCTTACTGCCCTGTGAGACTCCGTCCTCCTATGGCCCTCATCTGTCTTTCTCTAATCACCATTTTTCTGTCTCCCACTGCCTTTTCCCAGGTTTCCTTTCAAACCCTGTTAACCACAGACCCCTCTGACCCTTCCCGCAGTACCCACCACTGACCTTGTTGCCTCTTCTCAGGCAGGCACTGCTCCTCAAGGACGAGCTCCCTTCTGCTGACTTGCAGGGCGCCTTCCAGATAAACCTGGAAAAAAGATGTGAGTTGGTGATGTAGGAAGCAGCACGAGATCCTCCTAGGTTCCTTGCTTCATCGTATGAGTCCACTCAATCACTCCTCATTGCTTTTGAACAATGTCTTGCCAGGCCTTTTGTAAACACCAACACTCAAAGGTGTTCCTGCCTTGGGTTACGGTGTGTTTCATCCATCTGCCATTTTCCCCTTGTTTTTTTTAGCACCATTTCCCTATAGAGTTAGCAATTTGACACAGCACAGGAAGCGAGGCACTGCCCCTGAAGAAAATGAACTGGCCATACAGAAGTTGGACATGCTCTCAAGAGAACTTCATTACTAACAGGGTTTGCTTCTCTTTTGATCATTCAGCAAAATCTAGGGCATATACAAGACTTTTCCATCCTGTACTGGGAGGACAAAACACAAACTAAAGATCTCAAGGCACCAGGTGACCGCAGATGCCACATAATAACTTTTTTGGGCAGAGGAAATGCTTTTACGATACCTTATAAAACTGTTTACAGGGAAGTCTTGAAAACAGAAGACATCTCACACAGCTGGAAATGTTTTTAAGAAACTGAACGAGAGAATTAATACCCACAAAGATGAGAACAATAGGAGAAAAAAACAGATGGGCTGGTGGAGTTGGCAAACAACTCAACTTCTTTGGGTTTTATATGTATTAGGAAGACCAGCACTAACATTCTAGTAACAGTGAATTTCATACCTGATCAGCTAAGAGCTTGCTTGGTGGAAAAAGATGACATCAGAGGTGGTGTTCCCAGCAAGACAAACTGCATGGGGATGTAAATACGTGGACTGCATATGCAAACACACTGCATACCTAATAATTTGAACCCTACTACTACCACTGTTCTCTTGCTTTTTTCCTGGTATTTTGGGGTTTTATGATAATCACACTGTTTGAAGAAACACTCCCTTAGCAAACACAACCACAGTGGTCTCACTCAGAGCGAGCTATGTGCCCAGCCTCTCTGCTCACAGCTGCCAACAGCACCAGACAGGCAGCACTGCCAGACGTGTGCTCCAGCCCCAGAGGCACTGTGAGAGCTGTACCACATCACCTCCCCCTGCACAGGACTCTCCTGAAACATGGACTGTGAAACGCAACTGTGAGTATGGACTCATGCCTCAGAGTGCCAGCTCATAGCAGGGTGGAGCATGCTGAGACTATTTTAAATCAACGTAACTGGATTTGCAGGACAGTTGTCAGAACACCAAATCTCTGCAGGAGCTCTACGAAACCACTGCCGAACAAGAAACCTTTACTGTTGGTGTCATTTTCCCTCGACCTATAACAAACTTCACAGACCAAACCCTCAGCTAACACAAACGATTAAGGTTCCATTACTCCCACTACAGACGTCCGTATTGAATTCAGATGAGGATTGGTCTTACTTGTTTTTATTTCAGTTTATTTTTTTATGATCTTTGTTTGCTCTGTCTTCATCTGGTGTGTTTGTGTAGCTCACACTTGGTTTTGATTATTTTTAACTGCATTTCAGATTACTTGCTCAACCGTTTTGTTCACATTCTCCTTTTCCATGAAACTGTAATAAAACACTTGGCTACAGAACTTCTAAATTGAATACTGATGTTCAGTGCAGCTAACTATGCAGCAGGGTTCAAAGCAAGTTCTATAATGTAACAATTTACATATTCTTGAAAACAATGGATACAAACTAAAAACTATTGTTACAAGCTAGTTCTACATTCTTCTGCAATTTCCTTTAACACAAATACGTTTAGTAATCTCATACATATGTAATACTCAATTGTTGCCTCTATTACAATATTTATAAAGAAAAACTGAAAAACAGACACTGAGATGTCTCTCAGACCTAAAGGGACATAAAAAAATACCGGTACAATTTTCTCTGATGATCTCAACACACTTCACAAGTACTAATTGAGCCACTCAACATTCGTCACAGCTCCTAAGGCATTGTACATACTTTGCCTCTAAGTAGGAGACTTAGTAATGCCTCCTGTTTATTTCCATGGAAACTCCATGAGACTCAAAGAGCACAATACCACTATTTGATACAGCAAATTCTCAGCTACGAAACAGTATTTTTCAATGTAGTCATCACCATTTGCTGTGCATTTTCACCAGCGATAAACAGGAGCCTTCGTGCTGCACTCAAAAACATCTGCACCAGTGGAGGTGACCACCGTCAGTGTCACCACTGCTGAAATGCAGCACCGCAGCCTCACTGTGCCAGCACCCACTGGTTGGTCTTCATCAACATTCAGCAATTGTCCATGAATGTCAGTGGGTGCCATATTTTTTGCACGGAGGAATTCAATTCCTCACCTTCGCTCCATACACACTTCCACATCAGACACCACTCTGTCAGACTGCCCCTCTGCTGCCAGCTGTCACACAGCAACAAAATGTAACGGGACATCGATGGGAAGGTTCAGCTCCCACTGCCACACCACCAACAGCCACCTCTGACATCACGGGCCAACATCACA